>JAREIK010016743.1:0-88352 GCA_029783825.1 Sapria himalayana
AACCTAAAAACATAAATCACTTAAGTCATAAAGGAAAAAACCTCTAAATACTTTAAATATTAAACTGATATACATTAATAATAATTCATAAATCTCATTTTAATTTTTATTCAGTATAATTTTAAATTTTTATTTTAAATATTTATAAGTTTATTTTTATAGAAATATTAATTACAAAATAAATTATTAGTGAGACAGATCTGATTTAAATTAGACTAGTTTACACAAAATAATATAGAATAAATCTGAATATTATATTTTTCATTATAATTTTAAATATTCATTATAATTATTTATTTATTTATTTTTATATAAATATTAATAAAAAATAAATTTGAGTTAGACAAATATAATTTATATAAATTAATTTTTATCAAAAAATATGGATAAACTTTTTAAAATAAAAAGAAATTTCAAAATAACAAATTATTATATAGTAATATATTTTGATTTCTTTGAATCATTTTATATTGAATATCAATAAAATTGTTTATATTGAATTTATATGATATATAATTATTAATATTATTATAACTAAATATTGTATTCACATTTCAAAAAATTGTAAATATTATTATATTTTTAAAGGTTATTACTTATGAAAATGGTAAAAATTATAGAAAATTTTTTTGTTATTTTATTTTTTTATATAAAACCTATAAACCAATAAAAGCCTAAAAACATAAATTTCTAAACTCGTAACTACAAAACCTTTAAATACTTAAACTATTAAATTTGTATATATTAATAAGAAATCTTAAATCTGATTTTAATTTTTATTCCGTATAATTTTAAATTTTTATTTTAATTATTTAGCATTTATTTTTATAGAAATATTAATTACAAAATAAATTATTAGTGAGAAGATCTAATTTAAATTAAACCGGTATCCCTAAATAATATATAATAAATAATAAATCACATTTTTTTATTATAATTTTAAATATTCATTTTAATTATTTATTTGTTTATTTATATATCAATATTAATTACAAAATAAATTATGAGTTAGACAAATTTAATTTATATAAAATATTTTTCATCAATAAAATATAGATAAACTTATTAAAAGTAAAAAAAATTCAAAAACAAAAAATTATTATATAGTAATTATTTTTCTTTGCTTCTGAATCATTTTAAGTTTTGTAATTATATTTTAATTAATATCTATCTTATTATTAATGGATTATTAATTTATTTTTTATTATTATTAAAATATTTATCAATAAAATTATTTATATTGAATTTATATAATATATAAATATAATGATTAGTATAACTAAATATTGTATTCACATTTGTAATAAAATTATAAATTATTATATTTTCAAAGGTTATAACCTTTGAAAATATCAAAAAATAATAAAAATAAATTTTTTGTTATTTTATTTTTTAAATAAAACCTATAAACCACTAAATGCTAGGGGTGCTCATGGGACGGGACGGAATGGGGATTACAAATCTCCACTACTTTCCCATAGTTCGGAGATTTTTTTTTGAAGATCCAGACCCATCCCATAGGTTGAAAATTTCGGGACTGGATGGGACGTAGATCAAGGATTTTGGGTAGGAGAAAACCGTTCCGGGACGGAACGGAGTTCAGATATTTTTTTCAATTTATTTTCTTCAAACCAACCAAGTTAGTTCATGTCGAAACCTTTTGTTTTACCATTTATCATTCCTTAGTTATGTATCTTTCAAACTCAAATTGGCTCAATTTTGTTTTGTCAAATAGACTGAATACCGCAAACGAGTTCCATTACCTTGCCAAAAGCTTTGATGTGCAGAAAAGGATTAATTGTTAAATAGAATGGAACCGACTTGTGTGCTTAATTTGGTTCTTTGTTTTGTCACAAGTTGGCTTTGTCAGCCGAGTGAAAGTTAACCATAATAGCAGTACTACATTTTTTAAACAATTACATAAAATATTAAGGAATAGCTAAATATTACCACAAAATTTGGTGGCATCAATTACTACTTAGGTAATTGCTAAAATTAGGCAGCTTAATATAACAAAAAAAATACAACTAATAACAACCATGATAATAATCATTTCAAAGGTCCGTCCCGGAACAGCAACGAAAATCCAAACCCAATTAATTATCTCTTCTACAACTCCTCCATTTTCTTCCTCCACTGTAGAAGGACAACCAAAGATGAAAATGTGTTAATCATATAGACATAAATTTCTAAGATGAAAGCGTAATAAATAAACAAAATATTACCTTATAAAATTTAATACACCCATTCCAAATTTAGTTGGCCAACTATAGTTGGAAGAATATTTGGATCTTGTGACCCCTCTGAAAATTTTAATTGAACCATATTTTTATTAAATTGAATTAATAAAATTCAAGATTTGCATACTAACCTGATTCATTATCATCAAGGTCTTGAACTAATTCTTCAATTTCAATAGGTTTGTTTGAGCTTCTCAACCAATCTGGTAGACATATGAGAACTTCAGCTGTAATACGTGTTAAAGATCTCCTAAATTATCTAAAGTTCTCCCCCCAGTGCTAAATGTAGATTCGTAGGCCACAGTAGATACTTGGATAGCAAATATATCCCTTGCTACATTTTCCAAAGAAGGATACCTAACCTCATTACCTTCCACCAGTTTAGAAGATCAAAATCAATTCTATTTTTTTCAAGTTTGTCCTCCAAGTACGTATGCAACTCTTCCAAAGCTGTAACTTCTTGTTCTTTCTCCAATTCAAAAAAAAATCATCAACATAAGTATCACTACCATCAAAGAAATTATCATTTTTTTCCACACAAAAGAAGAGAAATCATCTTTTTTGATTCATCTTCATTTAAATCTTTATAATCATCGATCATCTCATTTAAAGGATTTATAAACTTTTTCACCAAATTTTTAGCCAATTCCTCACCATAATGCTAAGTGTACTTTACCTTCAGATATTTGAGCTTATATCTAGTATCCAACACTACTGCTAAAAAAAAGCATAATATTTGTTGACCGAAGAAAAGCCCAATATTTGTTGAATTTATGCCTCATTTTATACCCATTTCAAACACCATTGTATCTCAACTATTTTCACAAAGCTCAATTTTTTTTCAAAATTCGAATAATCCGAGGAAAATAAACACTAGAAGTAGAATTTTATTAGCCAGAAAATTTACAAGTTACATCATAAAAAGTTTTCAAGAAACAAGCCAAAATTTTGGCTTTTGTTCATTCTCTCTCAGTTGGAATGTTTGAACCAAACTCTTTCAAAAACCTTTTGTCTTTGTCCTCCAACTTATCAAATTCATTTTGATATTTTATATCAGTTTGTAGCATCAAATAAGTTGAATTCCATCTTGTAGGACAATCTAATTGCAATGAAGATCCATATGTCAAGATTGCTTCTTCAACACATAACTTAAACATATCTAATCTTTTAGGACTACACCTCACATATTTCACCACACCTCTAATTTTTTGAATAGAACCCTCAACTATTGCAATTCCATCTGTGACAATTAAGCTTAGTATATGAGCACAACATCTCATATGAAAATACTCACCTCTCAAAGGTACAACACTTTTCTTAACAAGCATTTTTTCAATTGTTCAACTACAACATCATTATTTGATGCATTGTCAACAGTAATGAACATCAACTTTCTCAAACCCTATTCATTCATGGAAAACTCAATAGCATTTCTAATATTAACTCCAGAATGACTTTTAATTACACAAAAGTTCAAAAGTTTTTTATGCATATTCCTTTGAGAATCAATGAAATGAATAGTCAAACATATATAAGACAAATTTTGAATGCTAGTCCAAGTGTCGGTAGTCAATGAAACTCTACAACAATGAGATGATATGCCATTAAATAACTTCTTCTTTTCCTTCACAAACAAAGTAAAATAATCCCTCAGTATATAGTGCCTAGATTGAATTCTAAATTGAGGGACACTAACTTCACATAACTTTTTAAACTCATCACTCTCAACTAAACAAAAAGGCAATTCATCTTTTATGATCATTTTCACCAAAGCCTCCCTAACTAGTTGTTGATCAAATTGCCAACAAGATAATTTGTTATCCTCTGAACTAGTACCTTTAGCGAAACTCAACAAAGATTGTGACTTATCATACCTTTGTGAGCTTCTATTAATTCTTTTTTGTGTGGAAATTTTTTACAAGCCTCTCTCAAGTATTTCCATAAACCTGAAGTACCTTGATCACTTTTTGCCAAATATTCATTCCTAGACCATATACAAGCTGCCCTACCAGTTTCATTTTCCTCTGAATCAACTAATATCTCATAAGTTTCCCAAATAGCAGACTTATACTTTTTATGAGTTTGAGGTTCAGATGTACCTTGTCTTTCTTTTACAATTGGAATTAAAGAACCTGCCGTAACAATTGGAGGGTTCGTGAAAGGATGATGATTGGATTTACTAGTACTTTGAACATTTGAGATGTGATCATCTTCTATTTCTTGTATTTTTCGTTTACCGTTGGATTGTGCCATCTGCATTGCGAATAATTAAGATGATATGTTAAGCATAAATACATATAAATATTTCAAACAAGCAAGCTCTACAAAACTGACTGTAACACATTTAGCCCACTCATTTGGCCCAACCACAACACCATAACCAATACTCAACAAAACTGACTGAGACACATAATACAAATAATTAATCACTAAATTCTTGTCAGAAAAACAGACCAAAATGCTGGTGGCATCTGAGAGACGGTGAAGTCTAACTAGAAGTGCGACGGAAAAGGGCTGGACCTAACTGAACACAGTTAGAACGACATGAAGTGGCTTGGAACTTGTCAGAACAGCAATAGGTGCGTCGGAATTGAATGGGCATTAGCGGAATTGGTGACATCTTCATGTTATATATATATATATATATACATGTGTGTGTGTGTGTGTGTGTGTGTATTCCTGGTTCTAGTATTGGTTTTTTAGGACGGGACGGTTCTCGGGATGGATATTGCTTAAGATCCTCAACCGTCCAAAAAAAAAGTCTATGACAAAACGGGATGGGAAACGTAAAGGTCAATGGATTTTTCTTAGTCCCGATTCTTTCAGGACAAGACTTAGAGTTGTGTCGCAAATCTCGGAGTCTCGTGAGCAGCCCTACTAAATGCATATAAAGTTAAAGCAGTAAACTCCTAAACCCCGTGAGCAGCCCTACTAAATCTCCTAGTCCCGATTCTTTCTAAGGTTATAACCTTAAAAAATGAAAAAAAATAATAAAAATAAATTTTTTGTTATTTCATTTTTTAAATAAAACCTATAGATCATTAAATGCTTACTTACTTAAATCAATAAGCTCATAATTCCCGAAACCCTAGATACATAAACCTTTTAACAGCTATATACTACTTAATAAATAATAAATCTCATTTTTATTTCTATTTCTTATAATTTTAAATCTTCATTTTAATTATTTATAGTTTAATTTTTTATAAAAATTAATTACAAAATAAATTTCGAGTGAGACAAATATTATTTAAATAATTTATTTTAATAAAAAAAAATATAAGCTTATAAAAAAAGGAAAATTTTAAAAATTAAATATTATTATTTAGTAATATATTTTGATTTGATTTTGAATCATTTTGTGTTATGTAAATATATTATAATTAATATTTATATTATTAATAATAGTTTATTAATTTAATTTTTGATCATTATTATAATATCTATCATTAAAATTATTTATATTGAATTTATATGATATATAATTAGTAAGATTAATATAATTATACATGGTATTCACATTTCAAATAATTTTAAAAATTATTTTATTTTCAAAGGTTATAACCTTTGAAAATCAGAAAAAATCAA
This sequence comes from Sapria himalayana, assembly GCA_029783825.1. Taxonomy (NCBI): domain Eukaryota; kingdom Viridiplantae; phylum Streptophyta; class Magnoliopsida; order Malpighiales; family Rafflesiaceae; genus Sapria; species Sapria himalayana. Next base: position 5,829 of record JAREIK010016743.1, read on the forward strand.
AAATAGAATTTTAAATTTTTATTATATAAATAAATCCTATAACCCACTAAATGCCTAAAAACATAAATTTCTAAACTCCTAAATGACAAAACTCCTAAATGATCGAACCTTTAAACCGGTATACCATATTAATAAATCAAAAATCTCATTTTATTTTGTATTCATTATAATTTTAAATATTAATTTTAATTATTTATTAATTTATTTTTTATAGAAATATCAATCTCAAAATAAATAATGAGCTCCTAAAGCTCGTAATGCCTAAATACATAAACCATTAAATCACCATATACTACTTAATAAATAAGAAATCTAATTTTTATTTCAATTTATTATAATTTTAAATATTCATTTTAATTATTTATTAGTTTATTTTTATTTAAATTTTTATTACAAAATAAATTATGAGTGCGACAAATATTATTTAAATAAATTATTTTTAATAAAAAAAATATAAACGCTTATAAAAGAAGTAAAATTTAAAAATTAAAAATTATTATCCAATAATATTTTTTAGTATAATTTTGAATCAATTTGGGTTTTGTAAATATTTTTTAATTAATATCTATATTATTATTAATAGTTTGTTAATTTAATTTTTGATCATTATTATAATATCTATCAATAAAATTGTTTATATTAAATTTATATGATATATAATTATTAAAATTATTATAACTAAATATTTTATTCACATTTCAAACAATTTTAATTATTATTATATTTTTAAAGGTTATAACCAATGAAAATGACACAAAATTACAAATTTTTTTTGTTATTTTATTGTTTAAATAAAACCTATAAACCACTAAATGCCTAAAAACATGAATCGCTAAACACCTATACGACAAAACCTCTAAATACTTAAACTATTAAATTAGTATACATTAATAATAAATCATAAATCTCATTTTAATTTATATTCAGTATAATTTTAAATTTTTATTTTAATTATTTATCAGTTTATTTTTATAGAAATATTAATTACAAAATAAATTATTAGTGAGATAAATATAATTTAAAATTAACCGGTATACCCTAAATAATAAATAATAAATCTCATTTTTTTCATTATAATTTTAAATATTCATTTAATTATTTATTTGTTTATTTTTATATAAATATTAATTAAAAAATAAATTATGAGTTAGACAAATATAATTTATGTAAATTATTTTTAATCAAAAAAATATAGATAAAGTTTTTAAAATAAAAAAAATTACAAAACAAAAAATTATTATATAGTAATATATTTTGGTTTGCTTATGAATCAATTTATGTTTTGTAATTATATTTTAATTGATATATCTCTTATTAATAATAGTTTATTATTTATTTTTTGATCATTATTAGAATATTAATCACTAAAATTTTTTATATTGAATTTATATGATATATAAATATAATTATTATTATAACTAATTATTGAATTCGCTTTTAAAAAAAATTTAAAATTTATTATATTTTCAAAGATTATAACATTTGAAAATATCAAAAAATAAAAAAAATAAATTTTTTTTTATTTTATTTTTTAAATAAAAACTATAAACCACTAAATGCATACAAAATTAAATCAGTATACTCCTAAACCCCATAGTACCTAAATACATAAACCATTAAATGCCTATATAATACATAATAATTAATAAATCTAATTTTTATTTCTATTTATTATAATTTTAAATATTCATTTAATTATTTATTAGTTTATATTTATAAAAAATATTTATTACAAAATAAATTATGAGTAAGACAATATAATATAAAAAATTTATTTTTAATCAAAATATATATATATGCTTATAAAAGAAGTAAAATTTTAAAATTAAAAATTATTATTCAGTAATATATTTTACTTTAATTTTGAATCAATTTGGGTTTTATAAATATTTTTTATTGAATATCTATCTTATTATTATTAGTTTATTAATTTAATTTTTGATCATTATTATAATAGCTATCAATAAAATTTTTTATATTGAATTTATATGATATATGATTATTTATAATATTATAACTAAATATTGTATTCACATTTCAGAATATTTTAAATCTCAAAACCATTAAACTGGAATACATTAATAATAAATAATAAATCTCATTTTAATTTTTATTCAGTACAATTTAAAATTTTTATTTTAATTATTTATTAGTTTATTCTTATAGATATATTAATTACAAAATAAATTATTAGTGAGACAGATCTAATTTAAATAGACCAATATACCCTATATAAATAATAAATAATAAACTCATTTTTTTTCATTATAATTTTAAATTATAATTTTAATTATTTATTTGTTTATTTTTATATAAATATTAATTAAAAAATAAATTATGATTTAGACAAATATAATTAATGTAAATTATTTTTAATCAAAAAAATATAGATAAACTTTTTAAAATAAAAAAAAATTACAAAATAAAAAATTATTATATAGTAATTTATTTTGGTTTGCTTATGAATCATTTTATGTTTTGTAATTATATTTTAATTGATATCTATCTTATTAATAATAGATTATTAATATATTATTTAATCATTATTAGAATATAAATCACTAAAATTGTTTATATTGAATTTATATGATATATAAATATAATGATTTTTATAACTAATTATTGAATTCGCTTTTGAAAAAATTTAAAAATTATTATATTTTCAAAGGATATAACCTTTAAAATATCAAAAAATAATAAAAATAAATTTTTGTTATTTTATTTTTTAAATAAAACCTATAAAACCACTTAATGCATACACAATTAAATCAGTATACTCCTAAACCCCGTAATACCTAAATACATAAACCATTAATCCACTATATAATACATAATAATTAATAAATCTAATTTTTATTTATATTTATTATAATTTTAAATATTCATTTAATAATTTATTAGTTTATTTTTATCGAAATATTAATACAAAATAATTATGAGAAAGTCAAATATAATTTTAATAATTTATTTTTAATCATAAATATATATACGCATATAAAAGAAGTAAAATTAAAAATTTAAAATTATTATTCAGTAATATATTTTACATTAATTTTGAATCAATTTGGGTTTTGTAAAAAAATTTTATTTAATATCTATCTTATTATTATAGTTTATTAATTTAATTTTTGATTATTATTATAATAACTATCAATAAAATTGTTTATATTGAATTTATATGATTATGATTATTAATAATATTATAACTAAATATTGAATTGATAGAAATCTTAATTACAAAATAAATTATTAGTGAGATAGATATAATTTAAATAATTTATATTTCATCAAAAAAAAATATTGGCTTATAAAAATCGGCACAAATTTAAAAACAAAAATTTATAATTTAGTAAAATATTTATTTTTATTTTGTATCTTTTTAGATTTTGCAATAATATTTTAATTTATATCATTCTTTTTAATAATAGTTTATTAATTATTTATTGAAAATTATTATAATATCTATTAATAAAATTATTTATATAGAGTTTACATTATATATAATTATTAAGATTATTATAACTAAATATTATTTTTATTTTAAAAAAAATTAAAAATTATTATATTTTCAAAGGTTACAACCTTCAAAATTAAAAAAAACAAAAAATTAAATGTTTTGTTTTTTCATTATTTAAATAAAAACTTTAAATCACTAAATGCATAAACAATTAGATACTGCACCCTGAAACACCTAAATACTTAAACCATTAAAACTGTATATCTTGAATAATAAAAAAATAAATCTCACTTTTTTTTGTATTCATTATAATTTTAAACATTCATTTTAATTATTTTTTAGTTTATTTTTATAGAATTATAAATTACAAAATATATTATGAGGAAGACAAATATAATTTTAATAATATACTTTTAAGAACAAAAAATATAAATTTATAAAAAGAAGCAAAACATCAAAACATTATTATTTAGTAATTTATTTTACTTTGATTATGATAATATCGAACTTATTTATATAGTTTATTAATTTATTTTTGATCATTAATATAATATCTATCAATACAATTGTTTATATGGAATTTATATAATATATAATTATTATTATTATCATAACTAAATATAGTATTCACATTTAATAAAATTTAAAAATTATTATATTTTCAAAGGTTATAACCTTCAAAAATGAGAAAAAATAACAAAAATAAATTTTTTTATATCACTATTTAAATAAAACATATAAACAATTAATACCTAAACAAATAAATCTCTAAACTCCTAAACCCCGAAGCCCCTGGATACTTAAATCTTTAAACTCGTAAACCATAAATATAATTTAGAATAATTTATTAAAATATTAATTACAAAATAAAATATGTGCGATACGAATATAATTTAAATAATTTATTTTTATAAAAAAATATATAATCTTATAAAATGATTTAAAAACGAAAAAACAAAAATTATTATTTAGTAATAAATTTACTTTGATTTTTAATGATTTTAGTTTTGTAATTAAATTTTAATTATATCTATCATATTAATAATAGTTTATTAATTTATTTTTGATAATTGATATAATATATATCAATTAAATTGTTTATATTTAGTTTATATTATATATTGTTATAATAATAATTATTATTATTACTAAATATTGTATTCAAATTTTTAAAAAATTTTAAAATTATTTTATTTTTGAAGGTTATATCTTTGAAAATTTGAAAAAATATCAAAAATACTGTATTATTATTACATTGTTTAAATAAAACCTATAAACCAATAATTGCCTAAATACTTAAATGAATAACTTCTAAATCTCGAAAACCCTAAATAGATAATTTTTTAATCAGATATATCTTAAATAATAAACAATAAATCTCTTTTATTTTTTTCATTATATTTAAATATTCATTTTAATTATTTATTTGTTTATTTTTATATAAATATTAATTACAAAATAATTATGAGTTAGACAAATATAATTTATATAAATGAATTTTCATCAAAAAATATAGATAAACTTATTAAAAGAAAAAAAAATTAAAAACAAAAAATTATTATATATAATATAATTGCTTTGCATCTGAATCATTATTACTTTTTAATTATATTTTAATTGATATCTATCATATTAATAATAGATTATTAATTAATTTTTTTGATCATTATTATAATATTTATCAATAAAATTGTTTATATTGAATTTATATGATATTTAAATATAATGATTATTATAACTAAATATTGAATTCACTTTTGAAAAAAAATTTAAAAATTATTACATTTTCAAAGGTTATAACCTTTCAAAATGTAAAAAATAAAAAAATATATTTTTTTTGATATTTTATTATTTAAATCAACTTATAACCACTAAAATGCCTAAATACTAAATCAATAACTCCTAAAAATATAAAACCCTAAAAAATAATAATAATCATTTTAAACTGGTAACCCAAAATAATAAATAATAATCTCAATATTATTTTTTCATTATAATTTAAATATTCATTTAATTATTATTTGTTTATTTTATATAAATATTAATTGCAAATAAATTATGAGTTAGGACAAATATCATTTATATACAGTATTTTTCATTAAAATGAAAATTAATTTATCTTTAAAGAAAAAAAAAATTTCAAAACAACAAATTATTGTATTGTAATATATTTTGGCTTTCTTCTGAATCTTTATATAGTAATATATTTTTTATCTAAATATTATTAATTAGTAATATATTTTGATTTGATTTTGAATCATTGTGTTATGTAATATATATTAATTATTATTTATATTATTAATAATAGTTTATTAATTTAATTTTTGATGATTATTATAATATCTATCATTAAAATTGTATATATTGAATTATATGATATATAATTAGTAAGATTAATATAAATATACATAGTATTCACATTTCAAAAAATTTTAATAATTATTTGTGTTATGGAAATATAATATAATATATATATATATATATATATATATATAATATTTTTCTAACTCAATTTATTTTTGTAAATTTATTTTTATATATAAATAAACAATAAATAATTATAATGAATATTTTAAATTATAATGAAAAAAAATAAGATTTATTATTTATTATTTAGGGATACCGGATTATTTAAATTAAATCTGTCTCTCTAATAATTATTTTGTAATTAATATTTCTATAAAAATAAACTGATAATTAATTAAATAAAAATTTAAAAATATATTGAATAAAAGTAATATGAGATTTATTATTTATTATTAATGTATACCAGTTTAATGGTTAAAGTATTTAGAGGTTTTGTCGTTTATGAGTTTAGCAATTATATTTTTAGGCTTTTAGTGGTTTATAGGTTTAATTAAAAATAAAATAACAAAAAATATATTTTATTATTTTTTGATATTTTCAAAGGTTATACCTTTCAAATATAATAATTTTTAAATTTTTTAAAAAGTGAAGACAATCTTTAGTTACCATAATCATTATATTTATATATCATATAAATTCAATATAAACAATTTTATTGATACATATTCTAATATGATCAAAAATAAATTAATAATCTATTATAATCAGATAGATATCAATAATATATAATTATAAAACCTAAAATGATTCAGAAGCAAAGCAAAATATATTACTATATAATAATTTTTTGCTTTAAATTTTTTTTCTTTTAAAAAGTTTATCTATATTCTTTTTGATGAAAAACAATTTATATAAATTATATTTGTCTAATCAATTTATTTTGTAATTAATATTTAAATATAAAAAAACAAATAAATAATTAAAATGAATATTTAAAATCATAATGAAAAAAAATAAGATTTATTATTTATTATTTAGGGATACCAATTTAATTTAAATTAGATATGTCTCACTAATAATTTATTTTGTAATTAATATTTCTATAAAATAAACTCATAAATAATTAAAATAAAATATAAAATTATACAGAATAAAAATTAAAATGAGATTTATTATTTATTATTTATCTATACCAATTAAATGGAATAAGTATTTAGAGGTTTTGCCATTTAGGAGTTTTTCAATTTATGTTTTTAGGCTTTTAGTGGTATATAGGTTTTATTTAAAAATTAAAATAATAATAAATATATTTTTATTATTTTTTAATATTTTCAAATATTATAACCTTTCAAAATATAATAATTTTGAAAATTTTTTTAAAAGTGAATACAAGCTTTAGTTATAATAATCATTATATTTATATATCATATAAATTCAATATAAACAATTTTATTGATAATTATTCTAATAATAATCACAAATAAATTAATAATCTATTATTAATAAGATAGATTTCAATTAAAAAAAGATAGATATCAATTAAAATATAAATATAAAACCTAAAAATATTAGAATCAAAGCAAAATATATTACTATATATTAATTTTTTGTTTAGAAATTTTTTTTCTTCTATAAAGTTTATTATAATTTTTTGATGAAAAATAATATATATAAATTATATTTGTCCAACTCAATTTATTTTATAATTAATATTTATATATAAATAAACAAATAATTAATCAAAATATATATTTAAATTTGTAATGAAATAAAATAAGATTTATTATTTATTATTTAGTGATACCGGTTTAATTTTAATTATATCCGTCTCACTAAAAATTTATTTTGTAATTAATATTTATATAAAAATAAACTGATAAATAATTAAAATAAAAATTTAAATTTATACTGAATAAAAATTAAAATGAGATTTATGTTTTTTTTTATTAATGTATACGAGTTTAATGGTTTAAGTATTTAGAGGTTTTGTAGTTAGGAGTTTAGAGATTTATGTTTTTAGGCTTTTAGTGGTTTATAGGTTTTATATAAAAAAATAAAATAACAAAAAAATTTCTATAATTTGTTATCATTTTCATAGGTTATAACCTTTGAAAATATAATAATATTTAAAATTTTTTGAAATGTGAATACAATATTTAGTTATAATAATATTGATAATTATATATCATTTAAATTCAATATAAATAATTTTATTGATATATAATATAAAAATGATCAAAAAATAAATTAATAAACTATTAATAAAAAGATAGATATTAATTAAAAAATATTTACAAAAGCCAAATTGATTCAAAATTAAAGTAAAATATATTACAGTATAATAATTTGTAATTTGTAATTTTTTACTTCTTTTATGAGTGTATATTTTTTTTATTAAAAGTAAATTATTTAAATTATATTTGTCTTCCTCATAATTTATTTTTAATTTATAATTCTATAAAAATAAACTTATAAATAATTAAAATGAATATTTAAAACTATAATGAATACAAATAAAATAGATATTTATTATTTATTATTCAGGATATACTAGTTTAATGGTTTTAGTATTTAGGTGTTTTGGGGTTTAGTGATTTAAGTATGTAGGTATTTAGTGATTTATAGTTTTTATTTAAAGAATGAAAAAAAAAATTTAATTTTTTGATTTTTTTTAATTTTTAAAGGTTATAACCTTTGAAAATTTAATAATTTTAATTTTTTTAAATGTGAATATAATATTTAGTTATAATAATCTTAATAATTATATATTATGTAAACTCAATATAAATTATTTTATTAATCCATATTATAATAATGATCAATAAAAAATTAAAAACTTTTATTAATATTAATCATATAAATTAAAATATAATTGCAAAATCTAAATTGATTCAAAAAATAAATAAAATATATTAATAAAAAATAAATTTTTGTTTTTAAAATTTTGCCACTTTTTATAATGATATATATATTTTGATGAAATATAAATTATTTAAATTTGATCTTTCTCACTAATAATTTATTTTGTAATTAATATTTCTGTAAAAATAAACTTATAAATAATTAAAATAAAAATTTAAAATTATACTTAAAAAAAATTTAATTGAGATTTATGATTTTTTATTAATGTACACCTGTTTAATGGTTTAAGTATTTAATGGTTTTGTCATTTAGGAGTTTAGCAATTTATGTTTTTAGGCATTTAGTGGTTTATAGGTTTTATTTAAACAATAAAATAACAAAAAAATTGTAATTTTTTATCATTTTCATAAGTTATAACCTTTGAAAATATAATAATATTTAAAATTTTTTGAAATTTGAATACAATATTAAGTTATAATAATATTATTAATTATATATGATATAAATTCAATATAAACAATTTTATTGATAGATAATATAATAATGATAAAAATTTAAATTAATAAACTATTAATAAAAAGATTGATTTTAATTAAAAAATATTTACAAACCCAAATTAATTCAAAATTAATGTAAAATATATTACTGGATAATAAGTTTTAATTTTTAAATTTTTACTTCTTATATAAGCATATATTTTATTTGATTAAAAATAAATTAATTAAAATATATATGTCGTACTCATAATTTAATTTGTAATAAATATTTCTATTAAAATAAACTAATAAATAATTAAAATGAATATTTAAATTATAATAAATATAAATATAAATATAAATTAGATTTATTAATTATTAAGTAGTATATAGTAGTTTAATGGTTTATGTATTTACGCATAATGAGGTTAAAGAGTTTACTGATTTAACTATGTATGCATTTAGTGGTTTATAGGTTTTATTAAAAATATATAATAATAAAAAATTTATTTTTATTATTTTTTGATAATTTCAAATGTTATAACCGTTGAAAATATAATAATTTTTAAATTTTTTTAAAATGCGAATACAATTTTTAGTTATAATAATCATTATATTTATATATCATATAAATTTAATATAAATAATTTTATTTATAAATATTCTAATAATGATCAAAAAATAAATTAATAATTTATTATTAATAAGACAGATATCAATTAAAATATAATTACAAAACCTAAAATGATTCAGAAGAAACGAAAAATATATTACTATATATTAATTTTTTTTGAATTTTTTATTCTTTTAAAAAGTTTATCAATAATTTTTTGATGAAAAATAATTTATATAAATTATATTTGTCTAACTTAATTTATTTTGTAATTAATATTTATATATAAATAAACAAATAAATAATTAAAATGAATATTTAAAATTATAATAAAAAAATGAGATTTATTATTTATTATTTAGGGATACTTGTTTAATTTAAATTATATCTGTCTCACTAATAATTTATTTTGTAATTAATATTTCTATAAAATAGATTGATAAATAATTAAAATAAAAATTTAAAATCATACTGAATAAAAATTAAAATGAGATTTATTATTTATTATTAATGTATACCAGTTTAATGATTTAAGTATTTAGAGGTTTTGTCGTTACGAGTTTAGCGATTTATGTTTTTAGGCTTTTAGTGGTTTTTAGGATTTATTTAAAAAAATAAAATAAAAAAAATTTCTACAATTTTTTATCATTTTCTTAGTTTATAACATTTGAAAATATAATAATATTTAAAATTGTTTGAAATTTTAATATAATATTTTGTTATAATAATATTAATAATTATATATCAATTAAATTTAATATAAATTATTTTATTGATAGATATTATAATAATGATAAAAAATTAAATTTATAAAGTATTAATATTAAGATAGATATTAATTAAAAAATATTTACAAAACCCAAATTGATTCAAAATTAAAGAAACTTATATTACTTGATAATAAGTTTTAATTTTAAAATTTATACTTCAATTATAAGCATATATTTTTATTAGATAAATAATTATTATTTAAATTATATTTGTCCCACTCATAATTTATTTCGTAATAAATATTTCTAAATAAATACACTAATAAATAATTAAAATGAATATTTAAAAATATAATAAATAGCAATAAAAATTTGATTTATTAATTATTAAGTAGTATTTAGCGGTTTAATGGTTTATGTATTTAGGCATTACGGGGTTTAGGAGTTTACTGATTTAACTTTATATGCATTTAGTAGGGCTGCTCACGGGACTCGGAGATTCATCACCCTACACGAAGCCTTGTCCCGAAAGAATCAGGACTGAGAAAATCTTTGACTTTGACTTTTCCCGTCAAATTCTGTCAAGTATTTTTTCTTTTGGGAAGGCTCCGGATCTTAATCAATATCCATCCCAAGAACCATCCCGTCCTAAAAAACCTATACTAGAACCAGGAATATATATATATATATATATATATAACATGAAGGTGCAACCAATTTTGCTACTACCCATCCAATTCCGACGCACCTAATGCTGTTCCAAAGAGATCCAGGCGACCTCATGTCGTTCCAGCCGTGTTCAATTAGGTCCAGCTCTTGTCCGTCGCACTTTTGGTTGACTCCACCGTGTCCCAGATGCCACCAGCCTTTTGGTTTGTTTTTCTGACGAGAATTGAGTGATTAATTATTATTATTATTATTATGTGTCTCAGTTAGTTTTGTTGAGTTTTGGTTGTGGTGTTGTGGTTGGGGCGAATGAGTGGACCGGATTTGTTACAGTCAGTTTTGTAGAGCTTGCTTGTTTGAAATATTTATATGTATTTATGCTTAACATATCATATTAATTAATGGCAATACATATGGCACAATCCAGTGGTAAAAGAAAAATATAATAAATTGAATATGATCACATGTCTAATGATCAAACTACTGGTAAATCCAATCATCATCCTTTCAGGAAACCTCCTATTGTTACGGCAGGTTCTTTAACTCCAATTGTAAATGAAAGTCAAGGTTCATCTGAACCTCAAGCTCTTAAAAAGTATAAGTCTGCTGTTTGGGAAACTTATGAGATATTAGTTGATTCAGATGGAAATGAAACTGGTAGGGCAGCTTGTATATGGGGTAGGAAAGAATACTTGTTAAAAAGTGATCAAGGTATTTCGTGTTTATGGAAATACTTTAGAAAGACTTGTAGTAAATTTCCACACAAAAAAGAATTAATAGAAGCTCATAAAGGTAAATACAAGTCACATTCTTTGTTGAGTTTCATTAAAGGTACTAGTTCAGAGGATAACAAATTAACTTGTTGGCAATTTGATCAACAACTAGTTAGGGAGGCTTTGGTGAAAATGATCATAAAAGATGAATTGCCTTTTTGTTTCATTGAGAGGGATGAGTTTAAGGAGTTTTGTGAAGTTAGTGTGCCTCAATTTAAAATTCCATCTAGGCACTCTGTGTTGAGAAATTGTTTTTGTTTGTTTGTGAAGGAAAAGAAAAAATTATTTGATAGCATATCATCTCATTGTTGTAGAGTTTAATTGACTACCGACACTTGGACTAACATTCAAAATTTGTCTTATATATGTTTGAGTGTTCATTTCAATGATTCTCAATGGAATATGCATAAAAGGCATTTTAACTTTTGTGTTATTAAAAGTCATTCTCGAGTTAATATTTAAAATGCTATTAAGTTTTGCATGAATGAATGTAGTTTGAAAAAGTTGATGTTCATTACTGTTGACAATGCATCAAATAATGATGTTGCAGTTGAACAATAGAAAAAAAGGCTTGTGAAGAAAATTGTTGTACCTTTGAGAGGCGAGCATTTTCATATGAGATGTTGAGCTCATATCCTAAACTTAATTTTTAGAGATGGCATTGCAGTAATTGAGGGTGCTATCAAAAAATTAAAGGTGTGGTGAAATATGTGAGGAGCAGTCCTAAAAGATTAGATATGTTTAAGTTATGTGTTGAAGAAGCAAACTTGACATATGGATCTTCATTGCAATTAGATTGTCCTACAAGATGGAATTCAACTTATTTGATGCTACAAACTCATATAAAATATCAAAAAGAATTTGATAAGTTGGAGGACAAAGACAAAAGTTTTTTGAAGGAGTTTGGTTCAAACTTTCCAACTGAGAGAGACTGGACAAACACAAAAATTCTGGCTCGTTTCTTGAAAACTTTTTATGAGGTAACTTTCAAATTTTCAGGCTCATAATATTGTACCTCTAGTTTTTATTTTCCTGAGACTATTCGAATTATGAAAAAAAAATTGAGCTTTGTGAAAATAGTAGAGATACAATGGTGTCTGAAATTGTTATGAAAATGAGGCATTAATTCAACAAATATTGGGGTTCTCTTCTGTCAAAAAATATTATGTTTTTTGTAGCAGTAGTGTTGGATCCTAGATATAAGCTCAAATATCTCAAGGTCAAGTACACTTAGCATTATGGTGAGGAATTGGCTAAAAATTTGGTGAAAAAGGTTATAAATGCTTTAAATCAGATGATGGATGTTTATAAAGATTTAAATGAAGATGAATCAAAAGATGATTTCTTTACTACTGTGTTGAAGAAAAATGATGTTTTATTTGATGGTAGTGATACTTATGTTGATGATTTTTTTTGTTGAATTTGAGAAAGAACAAGAAGTTACAGCTTTGGAAGAGTTGCATACGTACTTGGAGGACAAACTTGAAAAAAATAGAATTGATTTTGATCTTCTAAACTGGTGGAAGGTAAATGAGGTTAGGTATCCTTCTTTTGCAAATGTAGCAAGGGATGTATTTTCTATCCAAGTATCTACTATAGCCTACGAATCTACATTTAGCACTGGGGGGAGAACTTTAGATAATTTAGGAGATCTTTAACATGTATTACAGCTGAAGTTCTCATATGTCTACCAGATTGGTTGAGAAGCTCAAACAAACCTATTGAAATTGAAGAATTAGTTCAAGACCTTGATGATAATGAATCAGGTTAATATACAAATCTTGTAAATTTTAATTTCAATTTTACTTATTTTATTCATTCAATTTAATATAAATATGGTTCAATTACAATTTTTAGAGGGGTCACAAGATCCAAATATTCTTCCAACTAGAGTTGGCCAACTAAATTTGGAATGGGTGTATTAAATTGTTTAAGGTAATATTTTGTTTTTTTATTACTCTTTCATCTTTAAAATTTATGTCTACATGATTAACACGTTTTCATCTTTGGTTATCCTTCTATAGTGGAGGAAGAAAAGGGAGAAGTTGTAGAATAGATAATTAATTGGTTTTAGATTTTCGTTACTGTTCTGGGATGGACCTTTGAAATGATTATTATCATGGTTGTTATTAGTTGTATTTTTTTTGTTATATTAAGCTGCCTAATTTTATCAATTACTTAAGTAGTAATTGATGCTACCAATGTTTATGGTAATCTTTAGCTATTCCTTATTATTTTAAGTAATTGTTTAAAAAATGTAGTATTGCTATTATGGTTAACTTTCACTCGGCTTAACAAAACCAACTTGTGACAAAACAAAGAACCAAATTAATCACACAACTCGGTCCTGTTCTATTTAACATTTCTATCCTTTTCTGCACATCAAAGTTTTTGACAAGGTAATGGAACTCATTTTCGGTATTCAGCCTATTTGACAAAACAAAATTGGCTCAATTTGAGTTTGAAAGATACATAACTAAGGAATGATAAATTGTACAAAAAAATTTTTAGACATGAACTAACTTGGCCGGTTTGAATAAATTAAATTGAAAAGAATGGCCGAACTCCATTCCGTCCCGGAACTATTTTCTCCTATCCAAAATCCCCGATTTCATTCCCATCCCATCCCGATATTTTAAACCTATGAGATGGGTCTGGATCTTCAAAAAAAAATCTCCGAACTATGGGAAGGGACTGGAAATTTGTAATCTTCATCCCGTCCCGTCCCATGATCACCCCTATTATTTAGTGGTTTATAGGTTTTATTTAAGAAATAAAATAACAAAAAATTAAATATAACCTTTGAAACTATAACAATTTTTAAATTTTTTTTAAATGTGAATACTATATTTAGCTATGATAATCTTAATAATTATATATAATGTAAATTCAATATAAACAATTATATTGACAAATATTATAATAATGATCACACAAAAGATTAATAAACAATTATTAATAAGATAAATATTGTTTAAAATATTTTTACAAAACTTAAAATGATTCAAAATCAAAGTGAAATATTTTACTAAATATTAATTTTAAATTTTTAAATTTTTGTATCCATTTAAAAGCTTATATATTTTTTGATGAAAAATAAATTATTTAAATTTAATTTGTCAAGCTATTAATTTATATTTTAATTTATATTTCTATAAAAATAAACTTATAAATAATTAAAATGATTATATTAAATTATAATTAATACGAATAAAAATGAGATTTATGATTTATTATTTAGGGTATAACTATTTAATGGTTTAAGTTTATTGTGTTTTTGGGGTTAATGAGTTTATTGATTTATATGTTTACACATTTAGGTTTTATTTATTGATTTATAGGTTTTATTTAATCAATGAAATAACAAAAAATATATTTTTATGAATTTTCGTGATTTTCAAAGGTTATAACCTTTAAAAAAATATAATAATTTTTTAATAGTTCTAAAATATGAATAAAATACTTAGTTATAATAATCTTAATAATTATATTTGATGTAAATTCAATATAAAAAATTTTATTAATATATATTATTTTGATGATCAAAAAATAAATTAATAAACTATTATTAATAAGATAGATATTAATTAAAATATATTTGCAGAACCCAAAATAATTCAAAATCAAAGTAAATTATATTACTAAATAAAATTTTAAATTTTTGAAATTGTTTATTTTTATAAGCTTATATTTTTTTTCAAAAAAATAATTTATATAAATTATATATGTCTAACTAATTATTTATTTTGTAATTAATATTTCTATAAAAATAAACTAAAAAAATTAAAATGAATATTTAAAATTATAATGAATACAAATAAAAATTAGATTTATTATTTATTATTTAGGTTATATAGGTATAATGGTTAAGTATTTAGCTGTTTTTGGGGTTTAGAAGTCTAAAGATTTTATTGTTTAGGCATTTACTGGTTTATAAGTTTTTTTTAAATAATAAAATAATAAAAAAATTATTTTTGTTATTTTTTATCATTTTTGAAGGTTATCACCTTCGAAAATATAATAATTTTTAAATTTTTTTCAAATGTAAATATAATATTTAGTTATAATAATCTTAATAATTTTTAGACATTTATATTTGAATATAATTAATTTTTTTTATATATTTTAAAAATGATCAAATAATAAATTAATAAACTTGTATTAATAAGATCGATAGTAATTAAAATATAATTACAAAACATATATATAATGATTCAAAATCAAAGTAAAATATATTACTAAATAAAACTTTTTTGTTTTTAAATTTTTACTTCTTTTTATAAGCTTATATTTTTTTTTATTAAAAATAAATTATTAAAATTATATTTGTCTAACTCATTATTTATTTTGTAAAAATAAATAATTAAAATGAATATTTAAAATTATAAACAATACAAATCAAAATGGGATTTATGATTTATTATATGTAGTATACCGGTTTAATGGTTTGATTATTTAGGAGTTTTGTCGTTTATGAGTTTATCAATTTATGATTTTAGGCATTTAGTGGTTTATAGGTTTTACTTCTTTTATAAGCGTATATATATTTTCTGATTAAAAATAAATTATTTAAATTATATGTGTCGCACTCATAATTTATTTTGTAATAAAAATTTTTATAAAAATAAACTAATAAATAATTAAAATGAATATTTAAAATAATAATAAATTGAAATAAAAATTCAATTTATTAATTATTAAGTAGTATATAGCGGTTTAATGGCTTATGTATTTAGGTATTATGAGGTTTAGGAGTTTACTAATATAACTGTGTATGCATTTAGTGGTTTATAGGTTTTATTTAAAAAACAAAATAACATATAATTTATTTTTATTATTTTTTCATATTTCCAAAGGTTATAACCTTTGGAAATATAATAATTTTTAAAAATTTTTCAAAAGTGAATTCAATATTTAGGTATAATAATCATTATATTTATATATTATATAAATTCAATATAAACAATTTTATTGATAAATATTTTAAAATTATCAAAAAATAAATTAATAAATAATTATTAATAAGATAAATATCAATTAAAATATAATTACAAAATCCAAAATGATTCAGAAGGATAGCAAAATATATTACTATATAATAAATTTTACTTTTTAAATTTTTTATTGTTTTTATTAGTTTATCTATATTTTTATTTGAAAAATAATATATATAAATTATATTTGTCTAACTCATAATTTATTTTGTAATTAATATTTATATAAAAATAAAGTAATATAATTAAAATGAATATTTAAAATTATAATGAAAAAAATAATATTGAGATTTATTATTTATTATTTTAGTTACTAGTTTAAAAGGATTATTATTTATTATTTAGGGTTTTAAAGATTTAGGATATATTGAATTAAGTGTTTAAGCATTTTGTAGTTTATAGGTTTTATTTAAATGATGAAATATTAAAAAATATTTTTTTTTTATTTTTTTCACATTTTCAAAGGTTATAAACTTTGTAAATATAATAATTTTAAAATTTTTTTCAAAAATGAATTCAATATTTAATTATAATAATCATTATATTTAAATATCATATAAATTCAATATAAATAATTTTATTGATAAATATTCTAATAATGATCAAAAAATAAATTAATAATCTATTATTAATAAGATAGATATCAATTATATTATAATTACAAAACCTAAAATAATTTATAAGCAAAGCAAAATATATTACAATATATTAATTTTTTGTTTTGAAATTTTTTTTTCTTTTAAAAAGTGTATATATATTATTTTGATGAAAAATAATTTATATAAATTATATTTGTGTAACTCATAATTTATTTTGTAATTAATATTTATATAAAAATAAACAAATAAATAATTAAATATAAATATTTAAAATTAAAATGAAAAAAAATGAGATTTATTATTTATTATTTAGGATATACTGGTTTAATTTAAATTAGATCTGTCTCACTAATAATTTATTTTGTAATTAATATTTCTATAAAAATAAACTAATAAATAATTAAAATTATATTGAATAATTAAAATAATTAATTTTGTTCCTCTCTCAATTCTAGAATGATTGCTAAAGCTCTAAACAAAATAATAGGAGCTTTTTCTTTATCTCTATTATGTCTCATCATATTTGATGTTGAATCACTAGGCTATCAAAGGTAATTTGACTCATGTACGCTAACAGAATAAACCAAAGTTGTACCCCTATGTGTTGAAATAGCTAGTTGTTGAGGATGCTATTTATATTGATTATTATTATTTCTTCTAAAATATCTCTCATGCACACACTCAAAGCAATTTTTTTAAAACATAGTTCAAATCTAAAAAAATAACCACCTTGTAGTCGATTAGAACAAACTAGCCCCAGGGTGGTTTGAGCAGGGCAAGAAGTATGGGCTCTCTTTCAATCAAGAATCAAGAAATTTATTTTATTCGCATATCTATGCCTTTTTTTTATATCCTCGTGGATATTAAAAGTATCATTTCTTTCTTTTTATATTAAATGAGTTATGTATACAAGATCACAATACCCAAAAAGGTGTAAATAAGTCATATTCAAACGTATAAAAGGTTTTAATCATTGCTCAAAATATTAGTCTTGCATATTGACACTTGAGGTCACAAATCAAAGGAAAAAGCCATAGTGATATTTCCAATCCCAATAATTTTAGCTATAGAAAGTTATAAAGAGTAGTACTCGAGCTTTAACTATTTCTAGTGTCATGATTTTTCCTCTTGAGGAATGTCCAAAGTTACAATCATTCCTAGTGCAAAGACTTTACAATATAAAGATAAAATACACAAGCTATGATCATATCCAATACTGTGACCCAGTATTATAGTGATTAAATATGTATTCATGATCATTTTTAGTGCCATAACAATATGTTCAACAGGGGACACAAGTTATGGCATATTCTCATTGATCTGATTTTGAGTTCTAGAGACAAAATATACAATCATGACCATTGCTAATGCTACAATAATCTAAAGCAAGAAAGAGACAAAATCCATAACTCACCCCTTTAGTCATTACTTTGTGTTACATATACAAAAAGATAAATCTGTGACATTCCTAAAAGTTTTAAATTTCAATTTAAATTTATCACTTAGTCATTTGATTATAAAAGTGCAAAACATGAGATTTAGGATTTAGGGTTTATGGACTAGGGTTATAGTTTATGGTTTAAGGTTTAGGATTTAAAGTTTAGGGTTTATGGTTTTTTTTTGTTTTTTTTTGTTTTTTTTTGTTTTTTTTTTGTTTTTTTTTTGGAAAATACACACTTTATTTATCATTTAGGCACACAACTTACAAGAGACTAAAAAGCTGACTAATTTAGGTATGACCACCAAATCCTATGCACCTTAATGATTCTATGCATAAAATACATAAAAAAACATAATACCTAATAATTCCAAGCGTATGAATACAACTAAAATCACCTGGCATTCCCAGACTTCAGAGTTGACATTTAGTCATTATGCGAACTGCGTCCTTTCCATTCGGATTTGTCCAAGCCTTTTTGAGGAACCTGAATGATGCACAATATTAAAATTATGCAAATATAAGATTGTGCATGTGTGTAACATCCAGTATCAAGCATTTACCTATGTCATTGCTATGCAATGGAATACATGTAAAACTGAATACCCATAAATCCACAAGTCCAAATCTACGGCACTTTGTTAATTCATTCTCACCTCTGAGTTCCACATTCTTTTGCTCCAATGATCCTCAAAAGAGTATCTCTTGGGTTAGAATGCCTCCTCCTCCAGCTCGAAGAAGTGGCTGTATTTTGCACCGACAAAATATAAAAAAATATGCATGCTTCGATGTGCATGTGTGATGAGGTCCATCTCATAGTCTAATTATCTACGCGTACAACCAAGCTAGAAAACAAGTAAAATTACACAATGCTATAAAGATGGGTCTTCTGCTCCCGAGAGTGTAGAATCGCCTAATGTGTATTTACAAAATGCATTAGTAGGCCCCACTTAAAGATACTCATGGGTCCAGTTGCCCTCATTGCATGCTTCATAGATAACAGACAAGATTTCTGTGTGAGTATGTCATGATCCGTCTCTACAAGTACATGGTGCATACAAATCCAAAATACAAATAAGACTACAAACATATACTACAAGTTTGAATCTTTCGCTCCCGTGTGGCTGGTCTGGTCTCCATTACTTACTAGTTATGTTTGGTGATAATTCGGATTTTGCCAGCTCTCCAATTAATCATGGATTACCCACTACTCCTATTGGGCGATGGTAGGTGGCCCTCTATGCTACCTGATACAGCTAATGGGACCCACTCCTAGCTACTCCTGGGTTTACTCTCGACCACATTGCTCGGTCTCGTCAGTTATCTAAATGTTATCATCCCGGCTTGCTAGTGGGGCCCTCTACAAGCTGGTGGCACATACTTCTGGCTACTTCCAGGACTTGCTGGCTCCTCTAAATGCTACACCAAAATGGACAAAAATATGTGCACGTGTGTATTGTGGTTCATCATTATGTGTGTGTGGTGCAGTAGTATCAGGGTTTAGGAGTTTAGTAATTTAAGTATTTAGGTATTTTGTGGTTTATAGGTTTTATTTTAATAATTAAATAACAAAAAAATTTTTTTATGATTTTTTCTCATTTTCAAGATTATAAACATTGAAAATATTATAATTTTTAATTTTTTTTTCAAATGTTAATACAATATTTAATTATAATAATCATAAAAATTAAATATAATGTAAATTCAATATAAATAATTTTATTGATTGATATTATAATACTGATCATAAAAATAGATTAATAAACTTAAATTAATAAGATATATATTAATTAAAATATATTTGCTAAACCTAAAACAATTCAAAATCAAAGTAAAATATATTACTAAATAATAATTTTTTTATTTTAAATTTTTGATTCTTTTTATAAGCTTATAAATTTTTTTGATGAAGATTAATTAATTAAATTATATTTGTCTCATTCATAATTTTCTTTTGCAATTAATATTTTTTAAAAATAAACTAATAAATAATTAAAATGAATATTGAAATTATAACGAATACTAATAAACATGTGATTTATGATTAATTATTTCGGGTATATCAATTTAATGGTTTAAGTATTTAGGAGTTTAGTAGTTTAGTCATTTAATTGTTTAGGCATTTAGTAGTTTATATGTTTTATTTAAATAATGAAATAATAGAAAAATTATTTTTCAAATTTTTTATCAATTTTGAATGTTATAACATTTATAAATATAATAATTTTTAATTTTTTTTCAAATGTGAATACAATATTTAGTTATAATAAACTTAATAATTATATATCACGTAAATTAAAAATAAACAATTTTATTAATATAGATTAATAAACTAAATCTAAATATAAATATAATAATGATCAAAAATAAATTAATAAACTATTATTTATTGACAGATATTTATATATCTTTTATAAATACATAAACCTTTAAAGATGGTTTAAATGTTTAAGTATTTAAGGGTTTTGTGGTTTTAGGGTTTAGGATTTTAAAGATTTAAGCGTTTAGGCATTTGGTAGTTTATAGGTTTTATAATAACAATAAAATAACAAAAAATTTATTTTGGTGATTATCTCATTTTCAAAGATGATTATTTTTATAAATATAATAATTTTTAAATTATTTTTAAATGTAAATATAATATTTAGTTATAATAATCCTTATAATTATATATCATGTAAATTCAAAATAAACAATTTTTATTGAAAAATATTCTAATAAAGATCAAAAAATTAATTAATAATCTATTATTAATATATTAGATATCAATAAAAATATAATTACAAAACCTAATATAATTCAAAGCAAAGCAAAATATATTAATATATAATAATTTTTTGTTTTGAAAATTTTTTTTCTTTTAAAAAGGTTTTCTATAATTTTTTGATGAAAAATAATATATATAAATTATAATTGTCTAACTCAATTTATTTTGTAATTAATATTTATATATAAATAAACAAATAAATATTTAAAATGAATATTTAAAATTATAATGAAAAAAATAAGATTTAATATTTATTATTTAGGGATACTGGTTTAATTTAAATTAGATCTGTCTCTCTAATAATTTATTTTATAATTAATATTTCTATAAAAAGAAACTGATAAATCATTAAAATACAAATTTAAAATTATACTGAATAAAAATTAAAATGATATTTAAGATTTATTATTATTGTATACCAGTTTAATGGTTTAAGTATTTAGAGGTCTTGTCGTTAGGAGTTTAGCAATTTATGTTTTTAGGCTTTTAGTGGTTTATAGGTTTTATATAAAAAAATAATATAACAAACAAATTTTCTATAATTTGTTATCATTTTCATAAGTTATAACCTTTGAAAATATAATAATATTTAAAATTTTTTGAAATGTGAATACAATTTTTAGTTATAATAATATTAATTATTATATATCATATAAATTCAATATAAACAATTTTATTGATTGATAATATAATAATGATCAAAAATTAAATTAATAAACTATTAATAAGAAGATAGATATTAAATAAAAAATATTTACAAAACCCAACTTGATTCAAAATCAACGTAAAATATATTACTGGATAATAATTTTTAATTTTTAAATTTTTACTTCTTTTATAAGTGTATATATTTTTTTTATTAAAAATAAATTAATTAAATTATATTAGTAGCACTCATACATTATTTTGTAATAAATATTTCTATTAAAATAAACTAATAAATAATTAAAATAAATATTTAAAATTATAATAAATAGAAATAAAAATTAAATTTATTAATTATTAAGTAGTATATAGTAGTTTAATGGTTTATTTATTTAGGCATTATGGGGTTTAGGAGTTTACTGATTTAACTGTGTATGCATTTAGTTGTTTATAATTTTTATTAAAAAAAATAAAAAAATTATTTTTAATATTTTTTGATATTTTCAAAGGTTATAACCATTGAAAATATAATAATTTTTAAACTTTTTTCAAAAATGAATTCAATATTTAGTTATAATAAACATTATAATTATTTCATATAAATTCAATATAAATAATTTTATTTATAAATATTCTAATAATTATCAAAAAATAAAATAATAATCTATAATTAATAAGATATATATCAATTAAAATATTATTACAAAACCAAAAATGATTAAGAAGCAAAGCAAAATATATTACTATATAATAATTTTTTGTTTTGAAATTTATTTTTTAAAAAAGTTTATTAATATTTTTTTGATGAAAAATAATTTATATAAATTATATTTGTCTAACTCATAATTTATTTTGTAATTAATATTTATATAAAAATAAACAAATAAATATTAAAATGAATATTTAAAATTATAATAAAAAAATGATATTTATTCTTTATTATTTAGGGTATACCAGTTTAATTTAAATTATATCTGTCTTACTAATAATTTATTTTGTAATTAATATTTCTAATAAAATAAACTGTTAAATAATTAAAATAAAAATTTTAAAATATCAAAAAAATTATTTTTGATATTTTTCACATTTTCAAAGGTTATAACAGTTGAAAATATAATAATTTTTAAATTTTTTTCAATTGTAAATATAATATTAAGTTATAATCATCTTAACAATTATAACTCATTTAAATTCAATATAAATAATTATATTGCTAGATATTATAATATTGATCAAAAAAAATTTAATAAACTATTATCAATAAGATAGATATTATTTAAAATATATTTGCAAAATCTAAATTTATTCAAAATCAAAGTAAAATATATTACTAAATAATAATTTTTTTTAATGTTTTGCTTTTTTTATAAGTTTATATTTTTGTTTTTAAAAATAAATTATTTAAATTATATTTATCTTACTCATAATTTATTTTGTAATTTATAATTCTATAATAATAAACTAATACATAATTAAAATGAATATTTAAAATAATAATGAATACAAATAAAATTGAGATTTATTATATATTATTCAGAATATACCGGTTTAATGGTTTAAGTATTTAGGTGTTTTGTGGTTTATGAGTTTATTGATTTATTGTTTAACCTTTAGTGATTTATAGTTTTTATATAAAGAATGAAAAAAAAATTTAATTTTTTGATATTTTTAATTTTTGAAGGTTATAACCTTTGAAAATATAATAATTTTTAATTTTTTTTTTAAATGTGAATATAATATTTAGTTATAATAATCTTAATAATTTTATATAATGTAAACTAAATATAAATAATTTTATTAATAGATATTATAATAATGATCAATAAATTAATTACTAAACTAGTATTAATAAGAATGATATAAATTAAAATATAATTGTTAAATATAAAATGATTCAAAATAAAAATAATATATATTAGAAAAAAATAATTTTTTATTTTTAAAATTTTGCCTCTTTTTATAAGCATATATTTTTTTTGATGAAAAATAAATTATTTAAATTATATCTCTCTCACTGATAATTTATTTTGTAAATAATATTTCTATAAACATAAACTGATAAATAATTAAAATGAATATTTAAAATTATAATGAATACTAATAAAAATGAGAATTATGATTTTTTATTTAGACTATACTAATTTAATGTTTTGAGTATTTAAGAGCTTCAGGGATTTGGAGTTTAGTCATTTTTGTATTTAGTCATTTAGTGGATTATAGGTTTTATTTAAAAAATAAAATAAAGAAAAAGTATTTTTGTTATTTTTTCTCATTAATGAAGGTTATAACCTTTGAAAATATAATAATTTTTTATTTTTTTTTGAAAAGTGAATACAATATTAAGTTAAAAATCATAAAAATTATATATCATATAAATTTTATATAAATTATTTTATTGGTATATATTTTAATAATGATCATAAAAAAATAATAAACAAGTATTAATAAGATAAATATTGTTTTAAATATATTTGCAAAACCTAAAATGATTCATAATCAAAGTGAAATATTTTACTAAATATTAAATTTAAATTTGTAAATTTATGTATCCATTTATATGCTTATATATTTTTTGATAAAAAATAAATTGTTTAAATTATATTTGGTTCTCTAATAATTTATTTTTTAATTTATATTTCTATAAAATAAACTAATAAATAATTAAGATGTATGTTTAAAATTATAATGAATACTAATAAAAATGAGATTTATTATTTATTATATATAGTATACCAGTATAATGGTTAAATTATTTAGGGGGTTTGTCATTTAGAAGTTTAGCAATTTATGTTTTTAGGCATTTAGTGGTTTATAGGTTTTATTTATATAATAAAAATAAAAATTTTTTTTTAATTTTTTCTGATTTTTAAACGTTATAATCTTTGAAAAAAAAATAATTTTTAAAATTTTTTGAAATGTGAATACCATGTATAATTATATTAATCATACTAATTATATATCATATAAATTAAATATTAACAATTTTAATGATAAATATTTTAATAATGATCAAAAATTAAATTAACAAACTATTATTAAAAATCTAAATATTAATTAAAATATATTTATATAACACCAAATGATTCAAAATCAAATCAAAATATATTACTAAATAATAATATTTAATTTTTAAATTTGTCCTTTTTTAAGCTTATATTTTGTTTTGATTAAATATAAAATATTTAAATATTATTTGTCTGATTCCAAATTTATTTCGAATTCATTTTCCTAAAAAATTTAACTATAAATAATTAAAATGAATATTTAAAATTATAATAAATAGAAATATAAATGAGATTTATTATTTAATAAGTAGAATATAGATGTTAAAAGGTTTATGTATCTAGGGGTTTTGGGGTTTATAAACTTACTAATTTAAGTAAGTAATCATTTAATGATCTATAGGTTATTTTTAAAATATTAAATAACAAATAATTTATTTTTATTATTTTTCTCATTTTTTAAGGTTATAACTTTTGAAAATACAATAATTTTTAAATTTTTTTCAAAAGTGATTACAAAATTTATTTATAATAATCATAATAATTATATATCATATAAATTCAATATAAACAATTTTATTGATAGATATTCTAATAATTATCAAAAAATAAATTAAATATCTTTTATGAATACGATTGATATTACTTAAAATATAAATTTAAAACCTAAAATGATTCAAAAGTAAAGCAAAATATATTACTTAATAATAATTATTTGTTTTTAAATTTTTATTCTTTTTATAAGCTTAACTATTTTTTGATGAAAAATAATTTTTATAAATTATATTTTTAACACATAATTTATTTTATAATTAATATATATATATATAAATAAAAAACTTAACGATCTAAATGAATTTTTAAAATTATAATGAAAACAAATAACAATGAGATTTATTAATTATTATTTAAGTTATATCGCTTTAAAAAATTATTTATATAGGGGTTTCCAGAATTTGTAGTTTTGTGATTTAAGTGTTTAGGTATTTGGTGGTTTATAGGTTTTATTTAAACAATGAAATAACTAAAAAAATATTTTTTTTTTATTTTTTCACATGTTCAAAGGTTATAATCTTTGAAAATATAAAAATTGAAAAACTTTTTTTAAAAGTGAATACAATCTTTAGTTATAATAATTATTACATTTATATATCATATGAAATCAATATAAACATTTTTATTGATAAATATTCTAATAATGATCAATAAATAAATTAATAATCTATTATTAATAAGATATATATCATTTAAAATATAATTACAAATATTAAAATTATTCAGAAGCTAAGCAAAATATATTACTATATAATAATTTTTTTGTTTTGAAATTTGTTTTTAAAAATTTAACTATATTTTTTTTGATGAAAAATAATTTTAATAAATTATAATTGTCTAACTCATAATTTATTTTGTAATTAATATTTATATAAAAATATACAAATAAATAATTAAATGAATATTTAAAATTATAATGAAAAAAAATGAGTTTTATTATATTTTATTTAGGGTATAATTAATATCTATACGACAAAACCTCTAAATACTTAAACAATTAAATTGGTATACATTAATAATAAATCATAAATCTCATTTTAATTTTTATTTAGTATAATTTAAAATTTTATTTTAATTATTTATCAGTTTTATTTTATATAAATATTAATTACAAAATAAATTATTAGTGAGACAAATATGATTTAAATTAAACCGGTATACCCTAAATAATAAATAATAAATAATAAATCTCATTTTTTTTCATTATAATTTTAAATATTCATTTTAATTATTCATTTGTTTATTTTTATATAAATATTATTTAAAAAATAAATTATGAGTTTGACAAATATAATTTATGTAAATTATTTTTAATCAAAAAAATATAGATAAACTTTTTAAAATAAAAAAAAATTATAAAACAAAAAATTATTATATAGTTATATATTTTGGTTTGCTTATGAATCATTTTATGTTTTGTAATTATATTTTAATTGAAATTAATCTTATTAATAATAGATTATTAATTTATTTTTTGATCCTTATTAGAATATTTATCAATAAAATAGTTTATATTGAGTTTATATGATATATAAATATAATGATTATTATAATTAAATATTGAATTCACTTTTGAAAAAAAATTTAAAAATTATTATATTTTCTAAGGTTACAACCTTTGAAAATGTCAAAAAATAAAAAAATAAATTTTTGTTTTTTTATTTATTAAATAAAACCTATAAACAACTAAATGCATACACAGTTAAATAACTAAATTCCTAGACCCCGTAAAGCCTAAATACGGTAACAATTAAACCGATATATAATACATAATAAATAATAAATCGAATTTTTATTTCTATTTATTATAATTTTAAATATTCATTTTTATTATTTATTAGTTTATTTTTATAAAAATATTTATTACAAAATAAATTATGAGTGCGACAAATATAATTTAAATAATTTATTTTTAATGAAATAATATATATACGCATATAAAAGAAGTACAAATATAAAAATTTAAAATAATTATCCTGTAATATATTTTACTTTAATTTTAAATCAATTTGGGTATTGTAAATATTTTTTAATTAATATCTATCTTAATATTAATAGTTTATAAATTTAATTTTTGATCATTATTATAATATCTATCAATTAAATTATTTATATTGAATTTATATGATATATAATTATTAATATTATTATAACTAAAATATTATATTTACATTTAAAAAAATTTTAAATATTATTATATTTACAAAGGTTATAACCTAAGAAAATTAGAAAAAATTATAATATTTTTTTTTATTATTTTATTGTTTAAATAAAACCTATAAACCACTAAATGCCTAAAAACATAAATCGCTAAATTTTTAAATGACAAAACATCTAAATACTTAAACCATTAAAATGGTATACATTAATAATAAATCATAAATCTCATTTTAATTTTTATTCTGTATAATTTATAATTTTTTCATTAATTATTAATCATTTTATTTTTATAGAAATATTAATTACAAAATAAATTATTAGTGAGACAGATATAATTAAAATTTTACTGGTATACCCTAAATAATAATTAATAAATCTCATTTTTTTTTCATTATAATTTAAATATTCATTTTAATTATTTATAGTTTAATTTTTTAGAAAAATTAATTACAAAATAAATTTCGAGTGAGACAAATATTATTTAATTAATTTATTTTAATAAAAAAAAAAATATAAGCATATAAAAAGAAAAAAAAATTTTAAAAATTAAATATTATTATTTAGTAATATATTTTGATTTGATTTTAAATCATTTTGTGTTATGTAAATATATTTTAATTAATATTTATATTTTTAATAATTGTTTTTTAATTTAATTTTTGATCATTATTATAATATCTATCATTAAAATTATTTATATTGAATTTATATGATATATAATTAGTAAGATTAATATAATTATGCATTGTATTCACATTTCAAAAAATTTTAAAAATTATTTTATTTCCAAAGGTTATAACCTTTGAAAATCAGAAAAAATCAAAAAAAGAATATTAAATTTTTATTATATAAATAAAACCTATAAACCACTAAATGCCTAAAAACATAAATTGATAAACTCCTAAACCAAAAAACTTTTAAATAATTAAGGCATTAAACTGGTATACCACATATAATAAATCATAAATCTCATTTTAATTTGTATTCATTATAATTTTAAATATTAATTTTAATTATTTATTAGATTATTTTTTATAGAAATATTAATTACAAAATAAATAATGAACGAGACAACTATAATTTTAATAATTTATTTTTAATCAAAAAAAATAAGCTTATAAAAAGGAGTAAAAATTTAAAAACAAAAAATTATTCTTTAGTAATATATTTTACTTTAATTTTACATCATTATATATAGGTTTTGCAATTATATTTTAATTGCTATCAATCTTATTAAGAATAGTTTATTAATTTATTATTTGATCAATTTTATAATATCTACCAATAAAATTACTTATATTGAATTTAAATGTCTTATAATTATTAATATTATTATAACTAAATATTATATTTACATTTGAAAAAAAATTAAAAATTATTATATTTTCAAAGGTTATAAACTTCAAAAATGATAAAAAATCACAAAATTAATTTTTTTATTATTTTATTATTTAATTAAAACTTATAAACCACTAAATGCCTAAACATATAAATCTCTATACTCCTAAACCCTAAAACCCCCTAAATACTTAAACCATTAAACCTATATAACCTAAATAATAAATAATAAATCTAATTTTTATTTGTTTTCATTATAATTTTAAATATTCATTTTAATTATTTTTTAGTTTATTTTTATAGAAATATTAATTACAAAATAAATAATGAGTGAGACATATATAATTTAAATAAATTATTTTTTATGAAAAAAATATAAGCTTATAAAAATAAACAAAATTTCAAAATTTTAAAATTTTATTTAGTAATATAATTTAATTTGATTTTGAATTATTTTGGGTTTTGCAAATATATTTTAATTAAAATCTATCTTATTAATAATAGTTTATTAATTTATTTTTTTATCATCAAAATAATATATATTAATAAAATTTTCTATATTGAATTTACATCTAATATAATTATTAAGATTGTTATAACTAAGTATTGTATTCATATTTTAGAACTATTAAAAATTATTATATTTTCAAAGCTTATAACTTTTCAAAATAACGAAAATTTATAAAAATTTTTTTTTGTTATTTCATTGATTAAATAAAACCTATAAACACCTAAATGTGCAAACATATAAATCAATAAACTCCTTAACCCCAAAACCACAAAAAACTTAAACCATTAAATTGGTATATCCTAAATAATAAATCATATATATCTTTTTTATTAGTATTCATTATAATTTTTATTATTCATTTTAATTATTTATCAATTTATTTTTTTAGAAATATTAATTACAAAATAAATTATTAGTGAGACAGATATAATTTAAATAATTTATTTTTCATCAAAAAAATATATATGCTTATAATTATTTGTATTCACCATAATTTTAAATAATTATTTCAATTATTTATTAGTTTATTATTATAGAATTATAAATTCTAAAATAAATAATGAGTAAATCAAAAATTTAAATAATTTATTTATAATAACAAAAATATAATGTTATAAAAGAAGCAAAACTTTAAAAAAAATTTTATTAAGTATTATATTTTACTTCGATTTTGAATAAATTTAGATTTTACAAATATATTTTAAATAATATCTATCTTATTAATAATTGTTTATTATATTTTTTTGATCATTATTATAATATCTAGCAATGTAATTATTTATATTCAATTTAAATGACTTATAATTATTAAGATTATTATAACTTAATATTATATTTACATTTGAAAAAAATTTAAAAATTATTATATTTTCAAAGGTTATACCTTCAAAAATAAAAAAAATATAAAAATAATTTTTTATATCATTGTTTAAATAAACCTTATAAACCACTAAATGCATAAAAACTTAAACCTCTAAACTCATAAACACAAAATCTCCTAAATACTTAAACCTTTAAACTCGTTAACCTTAAATATAATTTAAATAATTTATTAAAATAATAATTACAAAATAAATTGAGTGATAAAAATATAATTTAAATAATTTATATTTCATCAAAAAAATATGAGCTTATAAAAAGAAGCAAAAACTAAAAAATAAATTATTATTTAGTAATAAATTTTACGTGGATTTTGAAAATTTTTAGGTTTTGCAATTATATTTTAATTTATATCTAACATATTAATAATAGCATATTAATTTATTTTTTGATAATTGATATCATATCTATCAATAAAATTGTATATATTTAGTTTATATTATATATAATTATAATGATTATTATTACTAAATATAGTATTCACATATTTAAAAAATTTTAAAATTATTATATTTTCAAAGGTTATAACCTTTGAAAATGTGAAAAAATATCAAAAATAATTTTTTTTTATTTCATTGTTTAAATAAAAACTATAAACCAATAAATGCCTAAAAACATAAATCGCTAAAGTCTTAAATGAAAATACCTTTAAATATTTTAAATATTAAACTAGTATGCATTAATAATAATTCATAAATCTCATTTTAATTTTTATTCGGTATAATTTTATATTTTTATTTTAATTAGTTATTAGTTTATTTTTATAGACATATTAATTACAAAATAAATTATTAGTGAGACGGATCTATTTTAAATTAGACTGGTATACCCAAAATAATAAAGAATAAATCTCAATATTTTCTTTTTAATTATAATTCTAAATATTCATTTTAATTATTTATTTGTTTATTTTTATGTAAATTTTAATTATAAAATAAAGTATGAGTTAGACAAATATAATTTATATAAATTAATTTTCATCAAAAAAATATGGATAAACTTTTTAAAAGAAAAAAAATTTCAAAACAACAAATTATTATAAAGTAATATATTTTGAATTCTTCTAAATCGTTTTAGGTTTTTTTTATTATATTTTAATTGATATCAATCTTATTAATAAGATATTATTAATTTATTTTTTGATCATTTTTAGAATATTTATCAATAATATTGTTTATATTGAATTTATATGATATATAAATATAATGACTATTATAACTAAATATTGAATTCACATTTGAAAAAAATTTAAAAATTATTATATTATCAAATGTTATAACCTTTGGAAATATCAAAAAATAATAAAAATAAATTGAGGCACACTAACTTCACAAAACTCCTAAAACTCATCCCTCTCAACAAAACAAAAAAAAATTCATCTTTTATTATCATTTTCACCAAAGCCTCCCTAACTAGTTATTGATCAAATTACCAACAAGTTAATTTGTTATCCTCTGAACTAGTACCTTTAGTGAAACTCAACAAAGATTGTGACTTGTCTTTACCTTTGTGAGCTTCTATTAATTCTTTTCTGGGTGGAAATTTCCTACAAGTCTCTCTCAAGTATTTTGATAAACCCGAATGATCACTTTTTGCCAAGTATTCTTTCCTACACCATATACAAGCTAGCATACCAGTTTAATTTCCCTCTGAATTAACTAATATCTCATAAGTTTCCCAAATAGCAGACTTATACTTTTTATGAGCTTGAGGTTCAGATGTACCATAACTTTCTTTTACATTTGGTATTGAAAGACCTTCCGTAACAATAAGAGTGTTCGTGAAAAGATGATGATTGGATTTACCAGTACTTTCATCATTTGAGATGTTATAATCTTCAATTTATTGTATTTTTTGTTTACCGTTGGATTGTGCCATCTGCATTGCCATTAATTAATATGATATGTTAAGCATAAATACATATAAATATTTCAAAACAAACAAGCTCTACAAAACTGACCATACCACATTCATCCCACTTATTCGGCCCAACCACAACACCACAACCAATACTCAACAAAACTGACTGACACACATAATAATAATAATAAATCACTCAATTCTCATCAGAAAAACAAACCAAAAGGCTGGTGGCATCTGGGACAGGTGGATGCAACCAAAAGTGCGACGAAAAAGGGGTGGACCTAACTGAACATAGCTGGAACGGTGTGAGGTGACCTAGAATTCGTCGGAACAGCAATAGGTGTGTCGGAATTGGATGGGTAGTAGTGGAATTGGTGGCATCTTCATGTTATATATATATATATATATTCATGGTTCTAGTATTAGTTTTTTAGGATGGGACGGTTCTCGGGATGGATATTGCTTAAGAACCAGAACTGTCCAAAAAAATACGTGACAGAATGGGACGGGAAAAGTCAAAATCAACGGATTTTTCTCAGTCACGATTTGTTCGGGACAAGACATCGGGTCGGGTTGCGAATCTTCGAGTCCCGTGAGCAGCCCTACTAAATGCATATAAAGTTAAATCAGTAAACTCCTAAACCCTGTAAAGTCATATTACATAAACCATTAAATCGCTAAATACTACTTAATAATTAATAAATCTAATTTTTATTGCTATTTATTATATTTTTAAATATTCATTTTAATTATTTATTAGTGTATTTATTTAGAAATATTTATTACAAAAAAAATTATGAGTGGGACAAATATAATTTAAATAATATATTATTTATCTAATAAAAATATACGCTTATAAAAGAAGTATAAATTTAAAAATTAAAAATTATTATCAAGTAATATAAGTTACTTTAATTTTGAATCAATTTGTATTTTGTAAATATTTTTTAATTAATATCTATCTTAATATTAATAGTTTATAAATTTAATTTTTTATCATTATTATAATATCTCTCAATAAAATTATTTATATTAAATTTATATGATATATAATTATTAATATTTTTATGACAAAATATTGTATTAAAATTTCAAAAAAATTTAAATATTATTATATTTTCAAATGTTATAACCTATGAAAATGATAAAAATTTATAGAAATTTCTTTTGTTATTTTAATTTTTTAAATAAAACCTATAAACAACTAAAAGCCTAAAAACATAAATCACTAAACTCCTAACGACAAAACCTCTAAATACTTAAATCATTAAACTTGTATATATTAATAATAAATCATAAATCTCATTTTAATTTTTATTCAGTATAATTTTAAATTTTTATTTTAATTATTTATCAATTTATTTTATAGAAATATTAATTATAGAATAAATTATTAGTGCGATAGATCTAATTTAAATTAAACCGGTAACCCTAAAAAAAAAATAATAAATCTCATTTTTTTTGATTATAATTTTAAATATTCATTTTAATTATTTATTTGTTTATTTATATATAAATATTAATTACAAAATAAATTGAGTTAAACAAATATAATTTATATATTTTATTTTTCATCAAAAAATTATTGATAAACTTTTTAAAAGAAAAAAAAATTTCAAAACAAAAAATTATTATATAGTAATATATTTTGCTTTTCTTCTGAATCAATTTAGGTTTTGTAATTATATTTTAATCGATATCTATCTTATTAATAATAGATTATTAATTTATTATTTGATCATTATTAGAATATTTATCAATAAAATTTATTATATTGAATTTATATGATATATAAATATAATGATTATTATAACTAAATATTATATTCACATTTAAAAAAAATTTAAAAATTAATATATTTTCAAAGGTTTTAACCTTTGAAAATATTAAAAAAATAATAAAAATAAATTTTTTATTATTTTATTTTTTCAATAAAACCTATAAACCACTAAATGCATACATAGTTAAATCAGTAAACTCCTATACCTCATAATGCCTAAATACATAAACCATTAAATTGCTATATACTACTTAATAATTAATAAATCTACTTTTTATTTCTATTTATTATAATTTTAAATATTCATTTTAATTATTTATTAGTTTATTTTTTGGAAATATTTATTACAAATTAAATTATGAGTGCGACATATATATTTTAATTAATTTATTTTTAATCAAAAAAATATATGCTTATAAAAGAAGTAAAAATTTAAAAATTAAAAATTATTATCCAGTAATATATTTTACTTTAATTTTAAATCAATTTGGGTTTGATAATATTTTTTAATTAATATCTATCTTTTTATCAATAGTTTATTAATTTAATTTTTGATCAATTTTATATTATCTATCAAAAAAATTGTTTATATAGAATTTATATGATATATAATTATTAATATTATTATAACTAAATATTGTATTCATATTTCAAAATATTTTTAAATATTATTATATTTTCAAAGGTTATAATCTATTTAAATGAGAAAAAAGTACAAATTTTTTTTTGTTATTTTATTGTTTAAATAAAACCTATAAGCCACTAAATGCCTAAAAACATAAATTGCTAAACTTTCAAACGACAAAACCTTTTAAGACTTAAACAATTAAACAGGTGTACATTAATAAAAAAATCATAAATCTCAATTTAATTTTTATTAAGTATAATTTTAAATTTTAATTTTAATTATTTATCAGTTTATTTTTAAAAAAATTTTAATTACAAAATAAATTATTAGTGAGACAGATCTAATTTAAATAATTTATTTTTAAACAAAAAAAATATATCCTAATAAAATGAGGCAAAATTTTAAAAACAAAAATTTATTATTTAGTTATATATTTTATTTTTATTTTGAATCATTAAAGATTTTGGAATAATATTTTACATTATATCATTCTTATTAATAATAGTTTATTAATTTTTTATTAATCATTATTATAATATCTATTAATAAAATTATTTATATTGAGTTTACATTATATATAATTATTAAGATTATTATTACTGAATATTATATTCACATATAAAAAAATTAAAAATTATTATAAATTCAAAGGGTATAACCTTTAAAAATTAAAAAAAACAAAAAATTAAATTTTTTATTTTTTCATTCTTAAAATAAAAGTTATAAATCACTTACTGCCTAAACACATAAATCACTAAATCCCAAAATGCCTAAATACTTAAACCATTAAACTAGTATATCCTAAATAATACATAATAAATCTCTATTTTATATGCATTCATTATAATTTTAAAAATTTATTTTATTTATTTATTAGTTTATTTTTATAGAATTATATATTATAAATTAATTATGAGGAAGACAAATATAATTTGAATAATTTTTTTTTAATAACAAAAAATATAAACTTATAAAAAGAAGCAAAACATCAAATCAAAGAAAGTATTATTTTGTAATATATTTTACATTGATTTTGAATAAATTAATGTTTTGCAAATATATTTAAAATAATATCTATCTTATTAATAATAGTTTATTAATTTATTTTTTGATCATCAATATAATATATTTCAATATAATTGTTTATATTGAATTTACATGATATATAATTATTAAGATTATCATAACAAAATATAGTATTCACATGTAAAAAAAATTTAAAAATAGTTATATTTTCAAAGGATATAACCCTCAAAAATGATAAAAAATATCAAAAATAA
Source organism: Sapria himalayana (assembly GCA_029783825.1). Taxonomy (NCBI): domain Eukaryota; kingdom Viridiplantae; phylum Streptophyta; class Magnoliopsida; order Malpighiales; family Rafflesiaceae; genus Sapria; species Sapria himalayana. The sequence continues at coordinate 42,132 of JAREIK010016743.1, forward strand.
ATTTTTTATTATATCATTGTTTAAATAAAACTTATAAACCATTTAATGCCTAAACACATGAATCTCTAAACTCCTAAACCCCGAAGCCCCTAAATACTTAAACCTTTAAACTCGTAAACCTTAAATATAATTTAAATAATATATTGAAATATTAATTACAAAATAATTTATGAGTGATAGAAATATAATTTAAATAATTTATTCTTCAACAAAAAAAAAATATAAGTTTATAAAAAGAAGCAAAAATTAAAAAACAAAAATTATTATTTAGTAATAAATTTTAAATTGTTTTTGAATCATTTTAGGTTTTTTAATTATATTTAATTTATATCTATCATATTAATAATAGCATATTAATTTATTTTTTGATAATTGATATCATATCTATTAATAAATTTTTTTTTATTTAGTTTATATAATATATAATTATAATGATTATTATTACTAAATAATGTATTCACATTTTTAAAAAAATTTAAAATTATTATATTTTCAAAGGTATAACCTTTGAAAATGTGAAAAAATATAAATAATATATTTTTTGTTATTTCATTATTTAAATAAAACCTATAAACCACTAAATGCCTAAAAACATAAATCACTAAACTCCTAAACGGAAAAACCTTTAAAACTTAAACCTTTAAACTGGTAAACATTAATAATAATTCATAAATCTCATTTTAATTTTTATTCAGTATAATTTTAAACATTTATTTTAATTATTTATTTGTTTATTTATATATAAATATTAATTACAAAATAAATTATTAGTGAGACTGATCTAATTTAAATTAAAACAGTATCCGTAAATAATAAAGAATAAATCTCAATTTTTTTCATTATAATTTTAAACATTCATTTTAATTATTTATTTGTTTATTTATATATAAATATTAATTACAAAATAAATTGTGCTAGACAAAAATAATTTATATAAATTATTTTTCATCAAAAAATTATAGATAAACTTTCTAAAAGAAAAAAAAATTTTAAAAAAAATTATTATATAAAAATATATTTTGCATTGCTTCTGAATCATTTTATGTTTGTAATTATATTTTAATTGATATCTACCTTATTAATAAAAGATTATTAATTTATTTTTTGATCATTATTATAATATTTATCAATAAAATTGTTTATTTTGAATTTATATGATATATAATTATAAAGATTATTATAACTAAATATTATATTTACATTGAAAATAATTTAAAAATTATTATATTTTTAATGGTTATCATCTTTGAAAATGAGATAAAATCACAAAAATAATTTTTTTTTTATTTTATTGTTTATATAAAACCTATTAACCACTAAATGCCTAAATGCTTAAATCATTAAACTACTAAACCCCTAAACCCCAAAACCCTTAAATACTTAAACATTTAAACCATCTTTAAAGGTTTAAGTATTTATAAATAATATATAAATATCAATCAATAAATAATAGTTTATTAATTGATTTTTTGATCATTATTATATTTATATATATATTTAGTTTATTAATTTATATTAATAAAATTGTTTATTTTTAATATACATGATATGTAATTATTAAGTTTATTATAACTAAATATTGTATTCACATTTGAAAAAAATTTAAAAATTATTATATTTATAAAGGTTATAACCATCAAAATTGATAAAAAATTTGAAAAATAATTTTTTTGTTATTTCATTATTTAAATAAAACATATAAACTACTAAATTCCTAAACACTTAAATCAATAAACTTATAAACTCCTAAATACTTAAACCATTAAACAGGTATACCCTAAATAATTAATCATAAATCTCATTTTTATTTGTATTCAATATAATTTTAATATTCATTTTAATTATTTATTAGTTTATTTTTAAATAAATATTAATTGCAAAATAAAATTATGAATGATACAAATACAATGTAAATAATTTATCTTCATCAAAAAAATTTATAAGCTTATAAAAAGAATCAGAAATTTAAAAATAAAAAATTATTATTTAGTAATATATTTTAATTAAAATCTATCTTATTAATAATAGTTTATTAATCTATTTTATGATCAGTATTATAATATCGATCAATAAAATTATTTATATTAAATTTCCATGATATTTAATTTTTTGATTATTATAATTAAATATGGTATTAACATTTGAAAAAAAATTAAAAATTATAATATTTTCGATGGTTATATCCTTGAAAATGATAAAAAATCATAAAAATAATTTTTTTGTTATTTAATTATTTAAATAAAACTATAAACCACAAAATACCTTAATACTTAAATTACTAAACTCCTAAACCCTGATACTGTTGCACCACACACACATAACGATGGACCACAGTACACACGTGCACATATTCTTGTCAATTTTGGTGTAGCATTTAGAGGAGCCAGCATGTCCTGAAAAAGCCAGAAGTATGGCCCACCAGCATGTAGAGGTCCCCACTAGCAAGTCGGGATGATAACATTCAGACAACTGAAGAGACCGAGCAAAGTGGTCGGGAGTAAACCCATGAGTATCTAGGAGTGGGTCCCACTAGCACTATCAGGCAGCATAGAGGGACACCCAACCATCGCCCAACATGAGTAGCGGGTAATCCATGATTAATTGGAGAGCCGGAAAAATCCTAAGCATCACCAAGCAGGGCCAGTAAGCAATGGAGTCGAGACCAGCCACACGGGAGCGAAAGATTCAAACTTGTAGTTTATGTTTGTAGTCTTATTTGTATTTTGGACTTTGTATGCACCATGTACTTGTAGAGACGGATCATGACATACTCACACACACAATTTTGTTTGTTCTCTATTTAGCATGCAATTAGGGCAACTGGACCCATGAGTATCTCTAAGTGGGGCCCACTAATGCATTTTGTAAATACACATTAGGTGATGCTACACTCCTGTGAGCAGAAGACCCATCTTTATAGCATTTTATAATTTTACTTGTATTCTAGCTTGGTTGTACGCGTAGATAATTAGACTATGAGATGCACCTCATCACACATGCACACCGTTGCATGCATATTATTTGATATTTTTTCGGTGCAACATACAACCACTTCTTGGAGCTTGAGGAGGAAGCATTCTAACCCAAGAGATACTTTTTTGAGGGTCATAGGAGCAAAAGAATGAGGAATTCAGAGGTGAGAATGAATTGACAAAATGCCGTAGATATGCACTTGTGGATTTATGGGTATACAGTTTTACATGTATTCCATTGCATAGCAATGACATAGGCAAACGCTTGATGTTGCATGTCACACACATGCACAATCTTATATTTGCATAGTTTTAATATGGTGCATCATTCAGGTTCATCCAAAAGGCTTGGACAAATCTGAATGGAAAGGATGCAGTGTGCATAATGACTCAATGCCAACTCTGAAGTCCTGGAATGCCAGGTAATTTTAGTTTTATTCATACTCTTGGAATTATTAGGCATTATGTTTTTTTATGTATTCTATGCATAGAATCATTAATGTGCATAATTTTTGGTGGGATGGCCTAATTTAGTCAGCTTTTTAGTCTGTTGTAAGTTGTGTGCCTAAATGATTAAAAAAGTGTGTATTTTCCCGAAAAAAAACAAAAAAAAACCATAAACCCTAAACTTTAAATCCTAAACCTTAAACCATAAACTATAACCCTAATCCATAAACCCTAACTCCTAAAACTCATGTTTTGTACTTTTATAATCAAATGACTAAGTGTTAAATTTAAATTGAAATTCACAACTTTTAGGAATGTCACAGATTTATCTTTTTGTATATGTAACACAAAGTCATGAATCAAGGGGTGAGTTATTGATTCAGTCTATTTCATGCTTTAGATTATTGTAACATTAGCAATACTCATGATTTTATATTTTGTCTCTAGAACACAAAATCATATCGATGAGAATATGCCATAACTTGTGTCTCTCTGTTGAACATATTGTTATGGCACTAAGAATGATCATGGATACATATTTAATCACTATAATATTGGGTCACAATATTTGATATGACCATTGCTTGTGCATTTTATCTTTATATTGCAAAGTTATTGCACTAAGAATGATTATAAATTTGGACATTCCTCAAGAGTAAAAGTCATGACCCTAGAAATAGTAAAAGCTCGAGTACTACTCTTTATAACTTTCTATAGCTAAAATACTTGGGATTGGAAATATCACTTCGGATTTTTCATTTGATTTGTGACCTCAAGTGTCAATATGAAAAACTAATATTTTGAGCAATGATTAAAACCTTTTATACATTTGAATATGATTCATTTACGCCTTTTTGGGTATTGTTAGCTTGTATACATAACTCATTTAATTTAAAAAGAAAGAAATGATACTTTTCATATCCATGAGGTTATAAAAATAAGGCTTAGACATGACAATAAAATAAATTTTTTGATTCTTGATTGAAAGAGAGCCCATAACTCTTGTCCTGCTCAAACCACCCTGGGGCTAGTTTGTTCTAATAGGCTACAAGATGGTTATTTTTTTAGAGGTGAACTATGTTTTAAAAAATTTGCTTTGAGTGTGTGCATGAGAGATATTTTAGAAGAAATTACAATAATCAATATAAATTGCATCCCCAACAACTAGCTATTTCAACACATAGGGGTGCAACTATGGTTTAGTCTGTTAGCATACATGAGTCAAATTACCTTTGATAGCCCATTGATTCATCATCAAATATGATGAGACATAATATAGATAAAGTAAAAGCACCTATTATTTTGGTTAGAGCTTTAGCAATGATTCTAGAGTTGAGAGAGGAACAAAATAAATTATTTTAATTATTTAGTTTAATTTTTATTTTTATTTTAATTATTTATTAGTTTATTTTTATAAAAATATTAATTACAAAATAAATTATTAGTGAGACAGATCTAATTTAAATTAAATCGCTATATCCTAAATAATAAAGAATAAATCACTTTTTTTTCTTTTTAATTTTAAATATTTAAATTTAATTATTTATTTGTTTATTTTTATATAAATATTAATTACTAAATAAATTATGAGTTACACAAATATAATTTATATAAATTATTTTTCATCAAAATAATATAGATAAACTTTTTTTTAAAAAAAAATTTCAAAACAAAAAATTATTATATAGTAATATATTTTGCTTTGCTTCTGAATCATTTTAAGTTTTGTAATTATATTATAATTGATATCTATCTTATTAATAATATATTATTAATTTATTTTTTGATAATGTTTTGAATATTTATCAATAAAATAGTTTATATTGAATTCATATGATATAAAAATATATTTATTATTATAACTAAATATTGAATTCACTTTTGAAAATAATTTAAAAATTAATATATTTTCAAAGGTTATAACCTTAAAAATTGAGAAAAAATAATAAAAATAATTTTTTTTGTTATTTCATTTTTTAAATAAAACCTATAGATCATTAAATGCTTACTTACTTAAATCAGTAAGCTCATAAATCTCGAAACCCCTAAATACATAAACGTTTTAACAGCTATATACTACTTAATAAATAATAAATCTCATTTTTATTTCTATTTATTATAATTTTAAATATTCATTTTAAATATTTATAATTTAATCTTTTAGAAAAATTAATTACAAAATAAATTTCGAGAGAGACAAATATTATTTAAATAAAAAATAATATAAGTTTATAAAAAGAATTAAAATTTTAAAAATTAAAAATTATTATTTAGTAATATATTTTGATTTGATTTTGAATCATTTTGTGTTATGTAAATATATTTTAATTAATATTAATATTATTAATAATAGTTTATTAATTTAATTTTTGATCATTATTATAATATCTATCATTAAAATTATTTATATTGAATTTATATGATATAAAATTAGTAAGATTAATATAATTATGCATGGTATTTACATTTCAAAAAAATTTAAAATTTACTTTATTTTAAAAGGTTATAATCTTTTAAAATCAGAAATAATCAAAAATAGAATTTTAAATTTTTATTATATAAATAAAACCTATAAACCACTAAATAATCAAACCATTAAATAGGTATACCATATATAATAAATCATAAAACTCATTTTAATTTGTATTCATTATAGTTTTAAATAATTTTAATTATTTATTTGTTTATTTTTTATAGAAATATCAATCACAAAATCAATAATGAGTGAAACAAATATAATTTTAATAATTTATTTTTAATCAAAAAAAATCTTATATAAAGAAGTAAAAATTTAAAAACAAAAAATTATTATTTAGTAATATATTTTACTTAGATTTTGAATCATTATATATAAGTTTTGCAATTATATTTTAAGTTGCGATCAATCTTATTAATAATAGTTTATTAATTTATTATTTTTCATTTTTATAATATCGAACAATAAAATTACTTATATTCAATTAAAATGTCTTATAATTATTAAGTTATTATAACTAAATATTATATTTACATTTGAAAAAAATTTAAAAATTATTATATTTTTCCACGGTTATAACCTTCAAAAATGATAAAAATCACAAAAATAATGTTTTTTTATTTAAATATAATTTATAAACCACTAAATGCCTAAACATTTAAATCTCTAGACTCATAAACCCCAAAACCCCCTAAATACTTAAACCATTAAACCTATATAACATAAATAATAAATAATAAATCTCATTTTTATTATTATTCATAATAATTTTAAATATTCATTTTAATTATTTTTTAGTTTATTTTTATAGGAATATTAATTACAAAATAAATAATGAGTGAGACATATATAATTTAAATAAATTATTTTTTATGAAAAAAAATATATGCTTATAAAAATAAAACTATTTCAAAAATTTAAAATTTTATTTAGTTATATAATTTACTTTGATTTTAAATTATTTTGGGTTGTGCAAATATATTTTAATTAATATCTATCTTATTAATAATAGTTTATCAATTTATTTGTTGATCATCAAAATAATATATATTAATAAAATTTTTTATATTGAATTTACATCAAATATAATTATTAATATTATTTTAACTAAGTATTGTATTCATATTTTAGAACTATTAAAAAATTATTATATTTTCAATGGTCATAACCTTTGAAAATCATAAAAATTCATAAAAATAATTTTTTTGATATTTCATTGATTAAATAAAACTTATAAACATGAAAATGTGTAAACATATAAATCAATAAACTCCTTAACCCCAAAACCACAAAAAAACTTAAACAATTAAATAGTTATACCCTAAATAATAAATCATAAATCTCATTTTTATTAGTATTCATTATAATTTTAAATATACAGTTAAATTATTTATTAGTTTAATTTTATAGAAACATAAATTAAAAAATAAATTATTAGTGAGACAAATATAATTTAAATAATTTATTTTTCATTAAAAAATATATATGCTTATAAATGGATACAAAAATTTAAAAATTTAAAATTAATATTTATTAAATAATTTAACTTTGTTTTTGAGTCATTTTAGGTTTTGCTAATATATTTTAAACAATATTATCTTACTAATAATTGGTTATTACCTTTTTATGATCATTATTATAATAAATATCAATAAAATAGTTTATATTGAATTTATATTATATATAATTATTATGATTATTATAACTTCATATTGTATTCACTTTTCAACAAAAATTTAAAAATTATTATATTTTCAAAGGTTATAACCTTCAAAAATGAGAAAAAATAACAAAAATAAATTTTTTGTTATTTTATTTTTTATATAAAACCTATAAACCACTAAATGACTAAATACTAAAATGAATAAACTCTTAAACCCCGAAGCCCATAAATACTTAAAACATTAAATTAGTATAGTCTAAATAATAAATCATAAATCTCAGTTTTATTAGTAATCATTATAATTTTAAATATTCATTTTAATTATTTATCAGTTTATTTTTATAGAAATATTAATTACAAATTAAATTATTAGTGCGACTAATATAATTTAAATAATTTATTTTTCATCAAAAAAATGCTCATAAAAAGAGAAAATTTTAAAAATAAAAAATTATTATTAAATAATATATCTTATTTTGATTTTGAATGATTTTAGATTTTACAATTATATTTTAATTTATATCATTCTTATAAATACTAGTTTATTAATTTTTTTATTGATCATTATTATAGTATATATCAATAAAATTATTTATAGTGAGTTTACATTATATATAATTATTAAGATTATTATAACTAAATATTATATTCACAATTAAAAAAAATTAAAAATTATTATATTTTCAAAGGATATAACCTTCAAAAATAAAAAAATCAAAAAATTGAATTTTTTTTTTCTTTCTATAAAGAAAACTATAAATCACTAAAAGTATAAAAAATTAAATCACTATACTCCTAAACCACAAAACACCTAAATACTTAAACCATAAAACCAATATATCCTGAATAATAAATAATAAATCTCAATTTTATTTGTATTCATTATAATTTTAAATATTCATTTTTATTATTTATTAGTTTATTATTATAGATTATAAATTACAAAATAAATTATGATTAAGACAAATATAATTTAATTAATTTATATCTATCATATTAAGAATAGCATATTATTTTATTTTTTGATAATTGATATCATATCTATCAATAAAATTGTTTATATTTAGTTTATATTATATATAATTATAATGATTCTTATTACTAGATATTGTATTCACCTTTTTAAAAAAATTTAAAATTATTATATTTTCAAATCTTATAACCTTTGAAAATGTGAGAAAATATCAAAAATAATTTTTTTAATCTCATTATTTAAATAAATCCTATAAACTACTAAATGTCTAAACACTTAAGTCAATAACTGCGAAATCTCAAAAACTATAAATAGATAAACCTTTTAAACTGGTATACCCTTAATAATAAATAATAAATCTCAATATTATTTTTTTCATTATATTTTAAAATATTCATTTTAATTATTTATTCGTTTATTTTTATTAAATATTAATTATAATATAATTAATGAGGTATAGAAATATAATTTATATAAATTATTTATTATCAAAAAATATAGATAAACTTATCAAAAGAAAATAAAATTTCAAAACAAATATTTATTATATAATAATATATTTTGCTTTCCATTTGAATCATTTTAGGTTTTGTAATTATATATTAATTGATATCTATCTTATTAATAATAGATTATTAATTTATTTTTTGATCATTATTAGAATATTTATCAATATATTTATTTATATTGAATTTATTTGAAATATAAATATAATGATTATTATAACGTAATATTGAATTCACTTTTGAAAAAAATTTAAAAATTATTATAGTTTCAATTGAAATAACCTTTGAAAATCCTGAAAATTAATAAAAATAAATTTTTTGTTTATTTCATTGATTAAATAAAACCTATAAACACCTAAATGTGCAAACATATAAATCAATAAACTCCTTAACCCCAAAACCACAAAAAACATAAACCATTAAATAGGTATACCCTAAATAATAAATCATAAATCTCTTTTTTTTAGTATACATTATAATTTTAAATATTCATTTTATTTATTTATCAATTTATTTTTATAGAAATATTAATTACAAAGTAAATTATTAGTGACACATATATAATTTAAATAATTTATTTTTCATCAAAAAAATATATATGCATATAAAATGAAGCAAAATTTTTTAAAATTAACAATTATTATATAGTAATATATCTTATTTTGATTTTGAATCATCTTAGATTCTACAATTATATTTTAATTTATATCATTCTTATTAATACTAGTTTATTAATTTATTTATTGATCATTATTATAATATCTATTAATAAAATTATTTATATTTAGTTTACATTATATATAATTATTAAGATTATTATAACTAAATATTATATTCACATTTAAAAAAATTTAAAATTATTATATTTTCAAAGGTTACAACCTTCAAAAATTAAAAAAATTCAAAAAGTTGAATTTTTTGTTTTTTAAATCTTTAGATAATAATTATAAATCACTAAAGGTCTAAACATTTAAATCACTAAACTCCTAAACCCTAAAACACCTAAATACTTAAACCATTAAACAGGTATATCCTGAATAATAAATAATAAATCTCAATTTTATTTGTATTCATTATAATTTTAAATAATTATTTTAATTATTTATTAGTTTATTATTATAGAATTATAAATTACAAAATAAATTATGAGTATGACAAATTAATTTAAATAATTTATTTATAATTACAAAAATATAAAGTTATAAAAAAAGCAAAACATTAAAAAATTTATTATTAAGTAATATATTTTACATTGATTTTGAATAAATTTAGATTTTGCAAATATATTTTAAATAATATGTATCTTATTAATAATTGTTTATTAAATATTTTTTGATCATTATAATAATATCTTGCAATATAATTATTTATATTGAATTTAAATGACTTATAATAAAGATTATTATAACTTAATATTATATTTACATATGAAAAAATTTAAAAATTATTATATTTTCAAAGGTTATAATCTTCAAAAATTATAAAAAAAATCTATATAAATTTTTTGTTATATCTTTGTTTAAATAAAACATATAAACCACTAAATGCCTAAACACTTAAACCTCTAAACTCCTAAACACAAAAGCCCCTAAATACTTAAACCTTTATACTTGTAAACCTTAAATATAATTTAAATAATTTATTAAAATATTAATTACAAAATAAATTATGAGTGATACAAATATAATTTAGATAATTTATTTTTCATCAAAAAAAATATAAGCTTATAAAAAGAAGCAAAAAGTAAAAAAAAATTATTATTTAGTAATCATTATAATCATTATTATCTATCAAAAACTAAAAAAATAAACTGATAATTGATATCATATCTATCAATAAAATTATTTATATTTAGTTTATATTATATATAATTATAATGATTATTATTACTAAATATTGTATTCACATTTTTAAAAAATTTTAAAATTATTATATTTTCAAAGGTTATAACCTTTGCAAATGTGGAAAAATATCAAAAATATTTTTTTTGTTATTTCATTATTTAAATAAAACCTATAAACCACTAAATGCCTAAAAACATAAATCACTAAAGTAATAAACGAAAAATCCTTTAAATATTTAAAATATTAAACTGGTATATATTAATAATAATTCATAAATCTTTTTTTAATTTTTATTCAGTATAATTTTAAATTTTTATTTTAATTATTTATCAATTTATTTTTATAAAAATATTAATTACAAAATAAATTATTAGAGAGACAGATCTAATTTAAATTAGACTGGTATCCCCAAAATAATAAAGAATAAATCTCAATATTATTTTTTTCATTATAATTTTAAATATTCATTTTAAATATTTATTTGTTTATTTTAATTAAATATTAATTAAAAAATAAATTATGAGTTAGACAAATATAATTTATATAAATTAATTTTCATCAAAAAAATATGGATAAACTTTTTAAAAGAAAAAAAAATTTCAAAACAACAAATTATTATATAGAAATATATTTTGATTTCTTCTGAATCATTTCATGTTTTTTTATTATATTTTAATTGATATCTATCTTATTAATAATAGATTATTAAATTATTTTTTGATCATTTTGAGAATATTTATCAATAATATTGTTTATATTGAATTTATATGATATATAAATATAATAATTATTATAACTAAATATTGAATTCACATTTGAAAAAAATTTAAAAATTATTATATTTTCAAATGTTATAACCTTTGAAAATAGCAAAAAATTAAAAAAAATAAATATTTTGTTATTTTAATTTTTAAATAAAACCTATAAACAACTAAATGCATACACAGTAAAATCAGTAAACTTCTATGGCCCGTAATGCCTAAATACATAAACCATTAAATTGCTATATACTACTTAATAATTAAGAAATCTAATTTTTATTTCAATTTATTATAATTTTAAATATTCATTTTAATTATTTATAAGTTTATTTTATAGAAATATTCATTACAAAATAAATTATGAGTGCAACAAATATAAATTAAATAATTTATTTTAAATCAAAAAAAATATATACGCTTATAAAAGAAGTAAAATTTTAAAAATTATTATCCATTTATTATATTTTACTTTAATTTTGAATCAATTTGGGTTTTGTAAATATTTTTTAATTAATATGTATCTTATTATTAATAGTTTATTAATTTAATTTTTGATAATTATTATAATATCTATCAATAAAATTGTTTATATTGAATTTATATGATATATAATTATTAAAATTATTATTACTAAATATTATATTCACATTTCAAAAAATTATAAATATTATTATATTTTCAAAGGTTATAACCTATGAAAATGACAAAAAATTACAAAATTTTTTTTGTTATTTTATTGTTTAAATAAAACCTATAAACCACTAAATGCCTAAAAAAATAAATTGCTAAACTCCTAAATGACAAAACTTATAACTACTTAAACTATTTAAATTGGTATACATTAATAATAAATCATAAATCTCATTTTAATTTTTATTAAGTGTAGTTTTAAATTTTTATTTTAAATATTTATCAGTTTATTTTTATAGAAATATTAATTACGATATAAATTATTAGTGAAAGAATCTATTTTAAATAATTTATTTTTTATCAAAAAAAATATATGTGCTTATAAAAAGACGCAAAATTTTAAAAACAAAATTATTATTTTGTAATATATTTTATTTTGATTTGAATCATTTTAGTTTTTGCAATCATATTTTAATTTATATTATTATTATTAATAATAGTTTATTAATTTTTTATAATCATTATTATAATATATATTAATAAAATTATTTTAATTGAGTTTTCTCATTTTTAAGGTTATAACCTTTGAAAATATCATAATTTTTAAATTTTTTTCGAAAGTGAGTTCAATATTTAGTTATAATAATCATTATATTTTAATATCATATAAATTCAATATAAACAATTTTATTGATAAATATTATGATAATGATCAAAAAATAAATTAATAATATATTATTAATAAGATAGATATCAATTAAAATATAATTTCAAAACTAATAATGATTCAGAAGCAAAGCAAATTATATTATTATATAATAATTTTTTGTTTTTAATTTTGTTTTCTTTAAATAAGTTTATCTATATTTTTTTTCATGAAAAATAATAATTATAAATTATAATTGTCTAACTCATAATTTTTTTGTAATTAATATTTATATAAAAATAAAAAAATCAAAAATTAAAATGAATATTTAAGATTAATATGAAAAAAATAAAAATAAGATTTATTGTTTATTATTTAGGATATATCTGATTAAAAAATTATCTATTAAATAAAAATAAATATGCAAATATTCTTCTGACATTATTTAGGTACTCGATCCATACTATATAAACTAATAAACAATAAATCCATACACAATTAATTTATATATTATTATAATTAAACATTTATTATATATTGTATGGATAGTGTTTATTATAATTATTGTTTATTTTTTATATTGAATTATATCCTAAACATTATTTTTTAATGTTTGAAAAATTATATCATTTTTTCATATCCATACAATATGAAAATATTAATTTATGTCAGAAGAATACACTTATAAATGTTTATTATAAAAGATTTATTTTTTGAGGATGCTATTATAATTAAATATGTCTTATAATTGCTCGAGTACCTAAAGAGCAAAAGTCATCACAATATTTATTATTTTTATTATTAATTTATATATAATGAATTTAAATATATTATTTTATATGATATAAAATTTTTAATATTATTATACCTAAATATTATATTCACATTTCAAAAAATTATAAATATTATTATATTTTCAAAGGTAAAATGTATGAAATTGATAACAAATTATAGATATTTTTTTTGTTATTTTATTTTTAAATAAAACCTATAAACCACTAAATACCTAAAAAAAATTATAGTTATTTTATAGAAAATTATTATATTTTCCTAAATAAATTATTACTAAAAAAATTTTGGTTAGAGCTTTAGCAATCATTCTAGAGTTGAGAGAGGAACAAAATAAATTATTTTAATTATTCATTATAATTTTAATTTTTATTTTAATTATTTATCAGTTTATTTTTATAGAAATATTAATTACAAAATAAATTATTAGTGAGACAGATCTAATTTAAAATAGACCGGTATATCCTAAATAATAAAGAATAAATCTCATTTTTTTTAATTTTTATTTTAAATATTCAAATTTAATTATTTATTTGTTTATTTTTATATAAATATTAATTACAAAATAAATTATGAGTTAAACAAATAGAATTTATATACATTATTATTCATCAAAATAATATACATAAACTTTATAAAAGAAAAAAAAATTTCAAAACAAAAAATTATTACATAGTAATATATTTTGCTTGGCTTCTGAATCATTTTAGCTTTTATAATTATATTATAATTGATATCTATCTTATTAATAATAGATTATTAATTTATTATTTGGTCATTATTAGAATATTTAACAATAAACTAGTTTATATTGAATTTATATGATATATAAATATAATGATTATTATAACTAAATATTGAATTCACTTTCGAAAAAAAATATAAAATTATTATATTTTCAAAGGTTATAACCTTAAAAAATGAGAAAAAATAATAAAAATAAATTTTTTGTTATTTCATTTTTAAGTAAAACCTATAGATCATTAAATGCTTACTTACTTAAATAAATAAGGTCATAAATCCCGAAACCCGTAAATACATAAACCTTTTAACAGCTTTATACTACTTAATAAATAATAAATCTAATTTTTATTTCTTTTTATTATAATTTTAAATATTCATTTTTATTATTTATAGTTTAATTTTTTATAAAAATTAATTACAAAATAAATTTCGAGTGAGACAAATATTATTTAAATAATTTATTTTTATAAAAAAAATATAAGATTATAAAAAGAAGGAAATATATAAAAATTAAATATTATTATTTAGTAATATATTTTGATTTGATTTTGAATTATTTTGTGTTATGTAAATATATTTTAATTAATATTTATATTATAAATAATAGTTTATTAATTTAATTTTTGATCATTATTATAATATCTATCATTAAAATTATTTATATTGAATTATATGATATAAAATTAGTAAGATTAATATAATTATACATAGTATTCACATTTCAAAAAATTTTAAAAATTATTTTATTTTCAAAGGTTATAACCTTTGAAAATCGGAAAAAATCAAAAATTGAATTTTAAATTTTTATTATATAAATAAAACCTATAAACCACTAAATACCTAAATACATAAATTGATAAACTCCTAAACGACAAAACCCCTAAATAATCAAATAATTAAACTGGTATACCACATATAATAAATCATAAATCTCATTTTAATTTGTATTCATTATAATTTTAAATATTTATTTCAATTATTTATTATTTTATTTTTTATAGAAATATTAATTACAATATAAATAATGAGTGACACAACTATAATTTTAATAATTTATTTTTAATCAAAAAAAATATATAAGCATATAAAAAGAATATAAAAATTTAAAAACAAAAAATTATTATTTAGTAATATATTATACTTTGATTTTCAATCATTATATATAGGTTTTGCAAATATATTTTAACTGCTATCAATCTTATTAAGAATAGATTTTTAATTTATTATTTGATCAATTTTATAATATCTAATAATAAAATTACTTATATTGAATTTAAATGTCTTATAATTATTAAGATTATTATAACTAAATATTATATTTACATTTAAAAAAATTTAAAAATTATTATATTTTTAAAGTTTATAACTTTCAAAAATGATAAAAAATCACATAATTAATTTTTTTATTATTTTATTATTCAAATAAAACTTATAACCCACTAAATGCCTAAACATTTAAATCTCTAGACTCCTAAACCCCAAAACCCCCTAAATACTTAAACCATTAAACCTATATAACCTAAAAAATAAATAATAAATATCATTTTTATTTGTATTCATTATAATTTAAATATTCATTTTAATTATTTTTTAGTTTATATTTATAGAAATATTAATTACATAAAAAATTATGAGTGAGACATATAATTTAGATATATTATTTTTTATGTTAATTTGAAATATGTATATCAGTTTCATTTAAATATTAACAATATTTAATTATATTATTAATTTATATATAATATTTTTTATTATAATAATGTCAATATGCACTAATTATAAACACTTTTATTATAAAAAATGTCAGAAGAATATGAAAATTTTAATTATTTTTATTATAATATATAATTATAATTATATATAAATAATAAATAATAAATAATAAACAATATATAATTATTAAACAATGTCAGAAACTATCCATACAATATTTCAGATATATCATTTATTTAATTAATAAATAAACTAAATATGTTTATATTATTTATTATAATATATACATTATAATTATAATGTTTATACTGAAATAAAAGTGTATATTAATAAACTATATTATAATATACTATATTATAATATAGTAATCAAAAAATAATAAATTATTGTTTATTTTTAATCAGATAATTATTAATATGTTTATACTAATAATAACATTTATAATATATTTTCAAAGGTTATTTTTATTAATTAGATTCACAATTAATTTATTATATCAGATATATAATAATAAAATAAAAGTGTATGGATAGACACTTTTATTATAATATATAATTATATTAGGGTATAGGAGTCTAGTGATTTTAATGTTTAGGCATTTAGTGTATTATAAATTTTATTTAACTAATAAAATAATAAAAAAATTATTTTTGTGATTTTTTATCATTTTTGAAGGTTATAACCTTTGAAAATATTATAATTTTTAAATTTTTTCAAATGTAAATATAATATTTAGTTATAATAATCTTAATAATTATAAGACATTTAAATTCAATATAAGTAATTTTATTGTTAAATATTATAAAATTGATCAAATAATAAATTAATAAACTATTCTCAATAAGATTGATAACAATTAAAATATAATTGCAAAACGTATATATAATGATTCAAAATCAAAGTAAAATATATTACAAAATAATAATTTTTTGTTTTTAAATTTTTACTTCTTTTTATAAGCTTATATTTTTTTTTGATTAAAAATAAATTATTAAAATTATAGTTGTCTCGATCATTATTTATTTTGTAATTAATATTTCTATAAAAAATAAACTAATAAATAATTAAAATGAATATTAAAATTATAATGAATACAAATTAAAATGAGATTTATGGTTTATTATATGTGGTATACCGGTTTAATGGTTTGATTATTTAGGAGTTTTGTCGTTTAGGAGTTTATCAATTTATGCTTTTAGGTATTTAGTGGTTTATAGGTTTTATTAATATAATAAAAATAAAAATGTTTTATTAGATTTTTTCTGATTTTCAAAGGTGATAACATTTGAAAATAAAATAATTTTTAAAATTTTTGAAATGTGAATGCTATGTATAATTATATTAATCTTACTAATTATATATCATATAAATTTAATATAAAAATTTTAATGATATATATTATAATAATGATAAAAAATTGAATTAATAAACTATTATTAATAATATAAATATTAATTAAAATATATTTACATAATACAAAATGATTAAAAATCAAATCAAAATATATTAATAAATAATGATATTTAATTTTTAAATTTTTCATTCTTTTCATAAGCTTATAGTTTTTTTGATTAAAAATAAATTATTTAAATAATATTTGTCACAATCGAAATTTATTTTGTAATTAATTTTATAAAAAAATTATACTATCAATAATTAAAATGAATATTTAAAATTATAATAAATAGAAATAAAAATGAGATTTATTATTTATTAAATAGTATATAGATGTTAAAATGTTTATGTATTTAGGTGTTTAGTGATCTAATTGTGTATGCATTTAGTGGTTGATAGGTTTTATTAAAAAAATAAAATAACATAACATTTATTTTTATTATTTTTTGATATTTTCAAAGGTTATAACCTTTGAAAATATAATAATTTTTAAATTTTTTCAAAAGTGAATTCAATATTTAGTTATAATAATCATTATATTTATATATCATATAAATTCAACATAAACAATTTTAGTGATAAATATTCTACTAATGATCAAAAAATAAAATAATAATCTTTTATTAATTAGATAGATATCAATTAAAATATAATTACAAAACCAAAATGATTAAGAAGCAAAGCAAAATATATTACTATATAATAATTTTTTGTTTTGAAAATATTTTTTCGTTTTAAAAGTTTATCTATATTTTCTTCATAAAAAATAATTTATATAAATTATATTTGTCTAACTCATAATTTATTTTTTTATTAATATTTATATAAAAATAAACAAATAAATATTAAAATGAATATTTAAAATTATAATTAAAAAATATGAATTTTATTCTTTATTATTTAAGGTATACCGATTTAATTTAAATTATATCTGTCTGACTAATAATTTATTTTGTAATTAATATTTCTAAAAAATAAACTATTAAATAATTAAAATAAAATTTTAAAATTATACTGAATAAAAATTAAAATGAGATTTATGAATTATTATTAATGTATACCAGTTTAATGGTATAAGTATTTAGAGGTTTTATCGTTTAAAAGTTTATTGATTTATGTTTTTAGGCATTTAGTGTTTTTTAACTTTTATTTAAACAATGAAATAACAAAAAAATTATTTTGGATATTTTTTCACATTTTCAAAGGTTATAACATTTGAAAATATAATAATTTTTAAATTTTTTTTCAAATGTAAATATAATATTAAGTTATAATAATCTTAATAATTATAAGTCATTTAAATTCAATATAAATAATTACATTGCTAGATATTATAATAATGATCAAAAAAAATTTAATAAACTATTATTAATATGATAGATATTATTTAAAATATATTTGCAAAATCTAAATTTATTCAATATCAAAATAAAATATCTAAATAATAATTTTTTTAATGTTTTGCTTTTTTTATAAGTTTATATATTTGTTTTTAAAAATAAATTATTTAAATTATATTTTTCTTACTCATAATTTATTTTGTAATTTATAATTCTATAAAAATAAACTAATAAATAATTTAAATTAATATTTAAAATTATAATGAATACAAATAAAATTGAGATTTTTTATTTATTATTCAGGATATACCAGTTTAATGGTTTAAGTATTTAGGTGTTTTGTGGTTTAGGAGTTTAGTTATTTAATTATTTAGACCTTTAGTGATTTATAGTTTTTATTTAAAGAATGAAAAAACAAAAAATTTAAATTTTTGATTTTTTTTAATTTTTGAAGGTCATAACCTCTGAAAATATAATAATTTTTAATATTTTTTAAATGTGAATATAATATTTAGTTATAATAATCTTAATAATTTTATATAATGTAAAGTAAATATAAATAATTTTATTAATAAATATTATAATAATGATCAATAAATTAATTAATAAACTAGTATTAATAAGAATGATATAAATTAAAATATAATTGTAAAATCTAAAATGATTCAAAATAAAAATAATATATATTAATAAAAAATAATTTTTTATTTTTAAAATTTTGCCAATTTTTATAAGCATATATATTTATTTTGATGAAAAATAAATTATTTAAATTATATCTGGCTCACTAATAATTTATTTTGTAATTAATATTTCTATAAAAATTAACTGATAAATAATTATAATGAATATTTAAAATTATAATGAATACTAATAAAAATGAGAATTATGATTTATTATTTAGACTATACTAATTTAATGTTTTGAGTATTTATGAGCTTCGGGGATTAGAAGTTTAGTCATTTTAGTATTTAGTCATTTAGTGGATTATAGGTTTTATTTAAAAAATTAAATAAAAAAAAGTATTTTTGTTATTTTTTTTTCATTTTTGAAGGTTATAACCTTTGAAAATATAAGAAATTTTTAATTTTTTTTTTGAAAAGTGAATACAATATGAAGTTAATAATCATAATAATTATAAGTCATTTAAATTCAATATAAATAATTACATTGCTAGATATTATAATAATGATCAAAAAAAATTTAATAAACTATTATTAATATGATAGATATTATTTAAAATATATTTGCAAAATCTAAATTTATTCAATATCAAAATAAAATATCTAAATAATAATTTTTTTTAATGTTTTGGTTTTTTTATAAGTTTATATATTTGTTTTTAAAAATAAATTATTTAAATTATATTTTTCTTACTCATAATTTATTTTGTAATTTATAATTCTATAATAATAAACTAATAAATAATTTAAATTAATATTTAAAATTATAATGAATACAAATAAAATTGAGATTTTTTATTTATTATTCAGGATATACCAGTTTAATGGTTTATGTATTTAGGTGTTTTGTAGTTTAGGAGTTTAGTTATTTAATTATTTAGACCTTTAGTGATTTATAGTTTTTATTTAAAGAATGAAAAAACAAAAAATTTAAATTTTTGATTTTTTTTAATTTTTAAATATCATAACCTCTGAAAATATAATAATTTTTAATATTTTTTAAATGTGAATATAATATTTAGTTATAATAATCTTAATAATTTTATATAATGTAAAGTAAATATAAATAATTTTATTAATAAATATTATAATAATGATCAATAAATTAATTAATAAACTAGTATTAATAAGAATGATATAAATTAAAATATAATTGTAAAATCTAAAATGATTCAAAATAAAAATAATATATATTAATAAAAAATAATTTTTTATTTTTAAAATTTTGCCAATTTTTATAAGCATATATATTTATTTTGATGAAAAATAAATTATTTAAATTATATCTGGCTCACTAATAATTTATTTTGTAATTAATATTTCTATAAAAATAAACTGATATATAATTATAATGAATACTAATAAAAATGAGAATTATGATTTATTATTTAGACTATACTAATTTAATGTTTTGAGTATTTATGAGCTTCGGGGATTAGAAGTTTAGTCATTTTAGTATTTAGTCATTTAGTGGATTATAGGTTTTATTTAAAAAATTAAATAAAAAAAAGTATTTTTGTTATTTTTTTTTATTTTTGAAGGTTATAACCTTTGAAAATATAACAAATTTTTAATTTTTTTTGAAAAGTGAATACAATATGAAGTTAATAGTCATAATAATTAAATATCATATAAGTTCAATATAAATTATATTAGTGGTATATATTATAATAATGATCATAAAAAAATAATAAACGATTATTAATAAGATAAATATTGTTTAAAATATATTTGCAAAACCTAAAATGATTCAAAATCAAAGTGAAATATTTTACTAAATATTAATTTTAAATTTTTAAATTTTTGTATCCATTTATATGCTTATATATTTTTTGATTAAAAATAAATTTTTAAAATTATATTTGTCTCACTAATAATTTATATTTTAATTTATATTTCTATAAAACTAAACTAATAAATAATTAAGATGTATGTTTAAAATTATAATGAATATTAATAAAAATGAGATTTATTATTTATTATATATAGTATACCGGTTTAATGGTTAAATTATATAGGTGTTTTGTCATTTAGAAGTAAAGTAATTTTTGTTTTTAGGCATTTAGTGGTTTATGGGTTTTAATTTATATAATAAAAATAAAAAAATTTTTTTTTGATTTTTTCTGATTTTCAAAGGTTATAATCTTTGAAAAGAAAATAATATTTAAAATTTTTTGAAATATGAATACAATGTATAATTGTATTAATCTTACTTATTATATATCGTATAAATTAAATATTAATAATTTTAATGATAGATATAATAATAATGATCAAAAATTAAATTAACAAACTATTATTAAAAATCTAAATATTAATTAAAATATATCTACATACACAAAATGATTCAAAATCAAATCAAAATATATTACTAAATAATAATATTTAATTTTTAAATTTTTCCTTCTTTATTTAAGCTTATATTTTTTTTTTGATTAAATATAAATTATTTAAATATTATTTGTCTCATTCGAAATATATTTTGAATAAATTTTTCTAAAAAATTAATCTATAGATAATTAAAATGAATATTTAAAATTATAATAAATAGAAATATAAATGAGATTTATTATTTAATAAGTAGAATATAGCTATTAAAAGGTTTGTGTATTTATGGGTTTCGGGGTTTATGAGCTTACTGATTTAAGTAAGTAATCATTTAATGATTTATAGGTTTTATTTAAAAAATGAAATAACAAAAATTTTATATTTATTATTTTTTCTTATTTTTTAAGGTTATAACATTTGAAAATATAATAATTTTTAAATTTTTTTCAAAAGTGAATACAATATTTATTTATAATAATCATAATCATTATATATCATATAAATTTAATATAAACAATTTTATTGATAGATATTCTAATAATTATCAAAAAATAAATTAAAAATCTATTATGAATAAGATTGATATTACTTAAAATATAATATCAAAACCTAAAATGATTCAAAAGCAAAGCAAAATATATTACTAAAAATTAATTATTTGTTTTTAAATTTTTATTATTTTTATAAGCTTATCTATTTTTTGATGAAAAATAATTTTTATAAATTATATTTTTAACTCATAATTTATTTTATAATTAATACAGATATACAAATAAAAAACTAAAAATCAAAATATTTTTTTATAATTATAATGAAAAGAAAAAAAAATGAGATTTATTAATTATTATTTAGTGTATACCGGTTTAAAGGATTATCTATATAGGGTTATCGTAATTTTGTAGTTTAGTGATTTAAGTGTTTAGGCATTTAGTGCTGTATAGGTTTTATTTAAACAATGAAATAATAAAAAAAATATTTTTATATTTTTTCACATTTTCAAAGGTTATAACCTTTGAAAATATAATAATTTAAAATTTTTTTTCAAAAGTGAATATAATATTTAGTCATAATAATCATTATATTTATATATCATATAAATTCAATATAAACATTTTTATTGATAAATATTCTAATAATGATCAAAAAATAAATTATTAATTTAATTTTAATAATATATATATCATTTAAAATATAATTACAAATATTAAAATGATTCAGAAGCTAAGCAATAATATTTAGTTATAATAATCTTAATAATTATATAGTAATATATTTTGCTCTCCTTCTGAATCATTTTAGATTTTGTAATTATATTTTAATTGATATCTATCTTATTAAAAATTATTTATTAATTTATTTTTGATCATTATTAGAATATTTATCAATAAAATTATTTATACTGAATTTATATGATATATAAATATAATGATTATTATAACTAAATATTGAATTCACTTTTGAAAAAAATTTAAAAATTATTATATTTCCAAAGGTTATAACCTTTGGAAAAATGAAAAAATAATAAAAATAAATTTTATGTTATTTTATTTTTTAAATAAAACCTATAAACCACTAAATGCATACACAGTTATATCAGTAAACTCCTAAACTTCGTAATGCCTAAATACATAAACCATTAAACCGCTATATAATACTTAATAAATAATAAATTGAATTTTTATTTCAATTTATTATTATTTTAAATATTCATTTTAATTATTTATTAGTTTATTTTTATAGAAATTTTTATTACAAAATAAATTATGAGAGGGACACATATAATTTAAATAAATTATTTTTAATCAAAAAATATATATACGCTTTTAAAATAAGTATAAAAGAAGTATTATTAAAAAATAAAAATTATTATCAACTAATATATTTTACTTTAATTTTGAATCAATTTGGGTTATCTAACTATTTTTTAATTAATATCTATCTTATTATAAATAGTGTATTAATTTAATTTTTGATAATTATTATAATATCTATCAATAAAATTGTTTATATTTATTTATATGACATAGAATTATTAAAATTATTATAACTAAAACATAAATCACTAAATGCCTAATAACATAAATCGCTAAACTTTTAAAAGGCAAAACCTCAAAATATTTAAACCATTAAACTAGTATACATTAATAATAAATCATAAATCTCATTTTAATTTTTATTCAGTATAATTTTATATTTATATTTTAATTATTTATCATTTTTTTATAGAAATAATAATTACTAAATAAATTATTTGTGAGACAGATATAACATAAATTAAACTGGTATACCCTAAATAATAAATAATAAATCTCATTTTTTTTCATTATAATTTTTAATATTCATTTTAATTATTAATTTTTTATTTTTATATAAATATTAATTAAAAAATAAATTATGAGTTAGACAAATATAATTTATGTATATTATTTTTAATCAAAAAAATATAGATAAACTATTTAAAAAAAAATTTCAAAACAAAAAATTATTATATAGTAATATATTTTGCTTTGCTTATGAATCATTTTATGCTTTGTAATTATATTTTAATTGATATCTATCTTATTAATAATAGATTATTAATTTATCTTTTGATCATTATTAGAATATTTATCATTAAAATTGTTTATGTTGAAAATGATATATAAATATATTGATTATTATAACTAAATATTGAATTCACTTTTGAAAAAAATTTAAAAATTATTATATTTTCAAAGGTTATAACCTTTGAAAATATCAAAAAATAATACAAATAAATGTTTTGTTATTTTATTTTGTAAATAAAACTTATAAACCACTAAATGCATACACAATTAAATCAGTAAACACCTAAACCCCAGTAATGCCTAAATAAATAAACCTTTAAACTTCTATATAATACATAATAATTAATAAATCTAATTTTAATTTCTATTTATTATAGTTTATATATTCATTTTAATTATTTATTAGTTTATTTTTATAGAAATATTTATTATAAAATAAATTATGAGTGCGACAAATATAATTTAAATAATTCATTTTTAATCAAAAAAAAATACGCTTATAAAAGAAGTATAAATTTAAAAATTAAAAATTATTATCAAGTAATATAAGTTACTTTAATTTTGAATCAATTTGGGTTTTGTAAATATTTTTTAATTAATATCTATCTTAATATTAATAGTTTATAAATTTAATTTTTGATCATTATTATAATATCTATCAATAAAATTATTTATATTAAATTTATAGGATATATAATTATTAATATTTTTATGACAAAATATTGTATTAAAATTTCAAAAAATTTTAAATATTATTATATTTTGAAATGTTATAACCTATGAAAATGGTAAAAAATTATAGAAATTTTTTTTGTTATTTTATTTTTTTATATAAAACCTATAAACCAGTAAAAGCCTAAAAACATAAATCGCTAAACTCCTAACGACAAAAGCTCTAAATACTTAATCATTAAACTGGTATACATTAATAATAAATCATAAATCTATTTTTAATTTATAATCAGTATAATTTTAAATTTTTATTTTAATTATTTATCAATTTATTTTGTAGAAATATTAATTACCAAATAAATTATTTGTGAGACAAATTTAATTTAAATTAAACCGGTATCCCTAAATAATAAAAAATAAATCTCATTTTTTTTATTAGAATTTTAAATATTCATTTTAATTATTTATTTGTTTATTTTTATATAAATATTAATTACAAAATAATTTAAGAGTTACACAAATATAATTTATTTAAATTATTTTTCATCAAAAAATGATAGATAAACTTTTTAAAAGAAAAAAAAATTTCAAAACAACAAATAATTACATAGTAATATATTTTGCTTTGCTTCTGAATCATTTTAGGTTTTGTAATTATATTTTAATTTATATCTATCTTATTAATAATAGATTATTAATTTATTTTTTCATCATTATTAGAATATTTATCAATAAAAATGTTTACATTGAATTTATATGATATATAAATATAATGATTATTATAACTAAATATTGTATTCACTTTTGAAAAAAATTTTAAAATTATTATATTTTCAAATGTTATAAACTTTGAAAATGTGTAAAAATAAAAAAAAATATTTTTTCTTTGTTATTCTATTGTTTAAATAAAACTAATACATCACTAAATGCTTAAAGATTTAAATCACTAAACCACAAAATCCCAATACCTCTATATAGATAATCCTTTAAATCGGTATACCCTAAATAATTGATTAATAAATTTCATTTTTTTTGTTTTCATTATAAATTTAAAAATTCATTTTTACTGTTTAGTTTTTTATTTTTATATATGTATAAATTATAAAATAAATTATAAGTTAAAAATATAATTTATAAAAATTATTTTTAATCAAAAAATTGATAAGTTTATAAAAAGAATAAAAATTTAAAAATAAATAATTATTATTTAGTAATATATTTAGCTTTGATTTTGAATAATTTTAGATTTTGATATTATATTTTAAGTAATATCAATCTTATTCATAATAGATTTTTAATTTATTTTTTGATATTTATTAGTATATCTATCAATAAAATTGTTTATATTGAATTTATATGATATATAATTATTATAAATAAATTTTGTATTCACTTTTGAAAAAAATTTAAAAATTATTATATTTTCAAAGGTTATAATCTTAAAAAATGATAAAAAATAATAAAAATAAATATTTTGTTATTTTATTTTTTAAATAAAACCTATAGACAATTAAATGCTTACTTACTTAAATTAGTAAGCTCATAAACCCCGAAACCCCTAAATACAGAAAGATTTTAACATATATATACTACTTAATAAATAATAAATCTATTTTTATTTTTATTTATTATAATTTTAAATATTCATTTTAATTATTTATAGTTTAATTTTTTAGAAAAATTAATTACAAAATAAAAATCGAGTGAGATAAATATTATTTAAATAATTTATTTTTAATCAAAAAAATATAAGCTTATAAAAAGAAAAAAAATTTAAAAATTAAATATTATTAATTAGTAATATATTTTGATTTGATTTTTAATCAGTTAGTGTTATGTAAATATTTTTTAATTAATATTTATATTATTAATAATAGTTTATTAATTTAATTTTTGATCATTATTATATTATCTATCATTAAAATTGTTTATATTGAATTTATATGATATATAATTAGTAAGATTAATATAATTATAGATAGTATTCACATTTCAAAAAATTTTAAAAATTATTTTATTTTTAAAGGTTATAACCTTTGAAAATCAGAAAAAATCTAAAAAAAAATTTTATTTTTATTATATAAATAAAACCTATAAACCACTAAATACCTAAAAACATAAATTGATAAACTCCTAAACGGCAAAACTCCTAAATAATCAAACCATTAAACTAGGATACCACATATAATAAATAATAAATCTTATTTTAATTTGTATTCAATATAATTCTAAATATTCATTTTAATTATTTATTAGTTTATTTTTTATAGAAATATTAATTACAAAATAAATAATGAGAGAGACAACTCTAATTGTAATAAATTATTTTTAATCAAAAAAAATATAAGCTTATAAAAAGAAGTAAAAATTTAAAAACAAAAAATTATTATTTAATAATATATTTTACTTTGATTTTGAATCATTATATATAGGTTTTGCAATTATATTTTAATTACTATCAATCTTATTAAGAATAGTTTATTAATTTATTATTTGATCAATTTTATAATATCTTAGAATAAAATTACTTATATTGAATTTAAATGTCTTATAATTATTAAGATTATTATAACTAAATATTATATTTACATTTGAAAAACATTTAAAAATTATTATATTTTCAAAGGTTATAACCTTCAAAAATGATAAAAAATAACAAAATTAATTTTTTTATTATTTTATTATTGAAATAAAACTTATAAACCACTAAATGCCTAAACATTTAAATCTCTAGGCTCCTAAACCCCAAAACCCCCTAAATACTTAAACCATTAAACCTATATAACCTAAATAATAAATAATAAATCTAATTTTTATTTGTATTCATTATAATTTAAAAATTCACATTAATTATTTTTTAGTTTATTTTTATACAAATATTAATTACAAAATAAATAATGAGTGAGACATATATAATTTAAATAAATTATTTTTTATAAAAAAAATATAAGCTTATAAAAATAAACAAAATTTCAAAAATTTAAAATTTTGTTTAGTAATATAATTTACTTTGATTTTGAATTATTTTGGGTTCTGCAAATATATTTTAATTAATATCCGTCTTATTAATAATAGTTTATTAATTTATTTGTTGATCATCAAAATAATATATATTTATAAAATTTTTTATATTGAATTTACATCAAATATAATTATTAAGATTATTATAACTAAGTATTGTATTCATATTTTCGAACTATTAAAAAATTATTATATTTTGAAAGGTTATAACCTTTGAAAATCACGAAAATTCATAAAAATAAATATTTTGTTATTTCTTTGATTAAATAAAATCTATAAATCAATAAATAAAACCTAAATGTGTAAACATATAAATCAATAAACTCATTACCCCCAAATCCACAATAAACATAAATCATTAAATAGGTATACCCTAAAAATAAATCATAAATCTCATTTTTATTTGTACTCATTATAATTATATATATACATTTTAATTATTTATTAGTTTATTTTATAGAAATATAAATTAAATTATAAATAAATAGTAAGACAAATATAATTTAAATAATTTATTTTTCATCAAAATATATAAGCTTATAAATGGATACAAAAATTTAAAAATTTAAAATTAATATTTAGTAAAATATTTCACTTTGATTTTGAATCATTTTATGTTTTGTAAATATATTTTAAACAATATTTATATTATTAATAATGTTTATTAATCTTTTTTATGATCATTATTATAATATATATCAATATAATTGTTTTTATACAATTTACATGATATATAATTATTAAGATTATCATAACTAAATATAGTATTCATATTTTAAAAAAATTTAAAAATTGTTATAGTTTCAAAGATTATATTAACTTTTTTGTTATTTTATTTTTTAAATAAAACCTATAAACCACTAAATGCTAGGGGTGCTCATGGGACGGGACGAGATGGGGATTACAAATCTAAAGTCCCTTCCCACAGTTCGGAGATTTTTTTTTGAAGATCCAGCCCCGTCCCATAGGTTGAAAATATCGGGATGGGATGAGACGGAGAGCGGGATTTTGGGTAGGAGAAAATGGTTCTAGGACAGAACAGAGTTCGGACATTTTTTAAAATTTTTTTTCTTCAAACCGGCCAAGTTAGTTCATGTAGAAACCTTTTGTTGTACAATTTATCATTCCTTAGTTATATATCTTTCAAACTTAAATTGGGCCAATTTTGTTTTGTCAAATAGGCTGAATACCGCAAACGAGTTCCATTACCTTGTCAAAAGCTTTGATGTGCAGAAAAGGATAGAAATGTAAAATAGAACGGGACCGAGTTGTGTGCTTAATTTGGTTCTTTGTTTTGTCACAAGTTGGCTTTGTTCTGTCGAGTGAATGTTAACCATAATAGGAATACTACATTTTTTAAACAATTACTTAAAATATTAAGGAATAGCTAGAGATGACCACAAATATTGGTAGCAGCAATTACTACTTAAGTAATTGCAAAAATTAGGCAGCTTAATATATCAAAAAAAATACAACTAATAACAACCATGCTAATAATCATTTCAAAGGTCCGTCCTGGAACAGCAATGAAAATCCAAAGCCAATTAATTATCTCTTCTACGACTCCTCCATTTTCTTCTTCCACTATAAAAGGACAACCAAAGATGAAAACGTGTTAAACATGTAAACATAAATTTCTAAGATGAAAGAGTAATAAAAAAACAAAATATTACCTTATAAAATTTAATATACCCATTCCAAATTTAGTTGGCCAACTATAGTTGGAAGAATATTTGGATCTTGTGACCCCTCTGAAAATTGTAATTGTACCATATTTTTATTAAATTGAATGAATTAAAATAAGTAAAAGTGAAATTAAAATTTACAAGATTTTAATACCAACCTAATTCCTTATCATCAAGGTGTTAAACTAATTGTTCAATTTCAATAGGTTTGTTTGAGCTTCTCAACGAATCTTGTAGACATATGAGAACTTCAGCTGTAATAATTGTTAAGAACTCCTAAATTTATCTAAAGTTCTCCCCCCAGTGCTAAATGTAGATTCGTAGGCCACAGTAGATACTTGGATAGCAAATACATCCCTTGCTACATTTGCCAAAGAAGGATACCCAACCTCATTTACCTTCAACCAGTTAACAAGATCAAAATCAATTCTATTTTTTTCAAGTTTGTCCTCCAAGTACCTATCCAACTCTTCCAAAGCTACAACTTTTTGTCCTTTCTCCAATTCAACAAAAAAAATCATCAACATAAGTATCACTACCATCAAAGAAATCATCATTTTTCTTCAACACAGTAGAAGAGAAATCATCTTCTTTTGAATCATCTTCATTTAAATCTTTATAATCATCCATCATCACATTTAAAGCAGTTATAAACATTTTCACCAAATTTTTAGTCATTTCCTCTCCATAATGCTAAGTGTACTTAACCTTGAGATATTTGAGCTTATGTCTAGGATCCAACACGACTGCTACAAAAAGCATAATATTTGTTGACTGAAGAGAACCCCAATATTTGTTGAATTTATGCCTCATTTTCATACCCATTTCGGACACCATTGTATCTCTACTATTTTCACAAAGCTGAATTTTTTTCAAAATTCGAATAATCTCAGGAAAATAAATACTAGAGGTAGAATATTATGAGCCAGAAAATTTACAAGTTACCTCAAAAAGTTTTAAAAAAATGAGCCAAAATTTTGGCGTTTGTTCAGTCTCTCTTAGTTGGAACGTTTGAACATAACTCATTCAAAAACCTTTTGTCTTTGTCCACCAACTTATCAAATTCTTTTTGATATTTGATATCAGTTTGTAGAATCAAATAAGTTGAATTTCATCTTGTAGGACAATCAAATTGCAATGAAGATTCATATGTCAAGTTTGCTTCTTCAACACACAACTTAAACATATCTAATCTTTTAGGACTGCTCCTCACATATTTCACCACACCTTTAATTTTTTGAATAGGACCCTCAACTACTGCAATGCCATCTCTGAAAATTAAGTTTAGGATATGAGCACAACATCTCATATGAAAATGCTCGCCTCTCAAAGGTACAACACTTTTCTTCACATGCTTTTTTTTCAATTGTTCAACTGCAACATCATTATTTGATGCATTGTCAACAGTAATGCACATCAACTTTCTCAAACTCAATTCATTCATGCAAAACACAATAGCATTTCAAATATTAACTCCAGAATTACTTTTAATTACACAAAAGTTCAAAAGTCTTTTATGCATATTCCATTGAGAATCAATGAAATGAACAGTCAAATATATATAATACAAATTTTGAATGCTAGTCTAAGTGTCGGTAGTCAAATAAACTCTACAACAATGAGATGATATGCTATCAAATAATATATTCTTTTCCTTCACAAACAAAGAAAAACAATCACTCAATACAGAGTTCCTAGATGGAATGAGGCACACTAACTTCACAAAACTCCTTAAACTCATCCCTCTCAACAAAACAAAAGGCAATTCATCTTTTATCATCATTTTCACCAAAGTCACCCTAACTAGTTGTTGTTCAAATTACCAACAAGTTAATTTGTTATCCTCTGAACTAGTACCTTTAGTAAAACTCAACAAAGATTGTGACTTGTCTTTACCTTTGTGAGCTTCTATTAATTCTTTTTGTGTGGAAATTTCCTACAAGTCTCTCTCAAGTATTTTTATAAACCCGAAGTACCTTGATCACTTTTTCCAAATATTATTTCCTACACAATATACAAGCTGCCCTGCTAGTTTCATTTCCCTCTGAATTAACTAATATCTCATAAGTTTCCCAAATAGCAGACTTATACTTTTTATGAGCTTGAGGTTCAGATGTACCTTGACTTTCTTTTACAATTGGAATTGAAGAACCTGCCATAACAATAGGAGGGTTCGTTAAAGGATGATGATAGGATTTACCAATACTTTGATCATTTGAGATATGATCATCTTTAATTTATTGTATTTTTCACTTACCGCTGGATTGTGCCATATGCATTGCCATTAATTTATATGAAATGTTAAGCATAAATACATATAAATATTTCAAACAAGCAAGCTCTACAAAACTAACTGTAACACATTCAGCCCACTCATTTGGCCCAACAACAACACCACAACCAATACTCAAGAAAATTGACTGAGACACATAATAATAATAATTAAACACTCAATTCTCATCAGAAAAACAAACCAAAAGGCTGGTCGCATCTGAGACACGGTGGAGGCAACTGGACAAGGGCTGGACTTGACTGAACACGGCTGGAACTGCATGAGGTGGCCTCGAACTCGTTGGAACAGAAATAGGTGCATCGGAATTGGATGGGCAGTAGTGGAATTGGTGGCATCTTCATGTTATATATATATATATATATTCCTAGTTCTAGTATCGGTTTTTTAGGATGGGATGGTTCTCGGGATGGATATTGCTTATGATCCAAAACCATCCCAAGAGAAAAAATACGTGACAGAACGGGATGGTAAAAGTCAAAGTCAATGAATTTTTCTCAATCTCGATTCTTTCGGGACAAGACTTCGGGTCAGGTCGCGAATCTCCGAGTCCCGTGAGCGCCCCTACTAAATGCATATAAAGTTAAATTAGTAAACTCCGTAATACCTAAATACATAAACCATTAAACCGCTAAATACTACTTAATAATTAATAAATCTATTTTTTTTGCTATAAATTATATTTTTAAATATTCATTTTAATTATTTATTAGTGTATTTATTTAGAAATATTTATTACAAAATAAATTATGTATGGGACAAATATAATTTAAATGATATATTATCTATTTATAAAAATATACGCTTATAAAAGAAGTATAAATTTAAAAATTAAAAATTATTATCAAGTAATATAAGTTACTCTAATTTTGAATCAATTTGGGTTTTGTAAATATTTTTTAATTAATATCTATCTTAATATTAATAGTTTATAAATTTAATTTTTGATCATTATTATAATATCTATCAATAAAATTATTTATATTAAATTTATATGATATATAATTTTTAATATTATTATAACAAAATATTGTATTAAAATTTCAAAAAAGTTTAAATATTATTATATTTTCAAATGTTATAACCTATGAAAATGATAAAAAATTATCGAAATTTTTTTGTTATTTTATTTTTTTAAATAAACCCTATAAACCACTAAAAGCCTAAAAACATAAATTGCTAAACTCCTAACGACAAAACCTCAAAATACATAAATCGTAAATCTCATTTTAATTTTTATTGAGTATAATTTAAACTTTTATTTTAATTATTTATCAATTTATTTTATAGAAATAATAATTACAAAATAAATTATTAGTGAGATAGATCTAATTTAAATTAAACTGGTATCCCTAAATAATAAATAATAAATCTCATTTTTTTTCATTATAATTTTAAATATTCATTTTAATTATGTATTTGTTTATTTATATATTAATATTAATTACAAAATAAATTGAGTTAGACAAATATAATTTATATAAATTATTTTTCATCAAAAAATTATTGATAAACTTTTTAGAAGAAAAAAAAATTTCAAAACAAAAAATTATTATATAGTAATATAGTTTGCTTTACTTCTGAATCATTTTAGGTTTTGTAATTATATTTTAATTGATATCTATCTTATTAATAATAGATTATTAATTTATTTTTTGATTATTATTAGAATATTTATCAATAAAATTGTTTATATTGAATTTATATGATATATAAATATATTGATTATTATAACTATATTATTGTATTCACATTTAAAAAAAATTAAAAAATTATTATATTTTCAAAGGTGATAACCTTTGAAAATATAAAAAAATAATAAAAATATATTTTTTATTATTTTATTTTTTTAATAAAACCTATAAACCACTAAATGCACACACAGTTAAATCAGTAAACTTTTAAACCTCATAATGCCTAAATACATAAACCATTAAACTGCTATATACTACTTAATAATTAATTAAAAATACATTTTATTTCTATTTATTATAATTTTAATATTCATTTTAATTATTTATTAGTTTAATTTTATAGAAATATTTATTACAAATTAAATTATGAGGGCGACATATATATTTTAATTAATTTATTTTTAATCAAAAAATATATATGCTTATAAAAGAAGTAAAAATTTAAAAATTAAAAATTATTATCCAGTAATATATTTTACTTTAATTTTGAATCAATTTGGGTTTTGTAAATATTTTTTAATAAATATCAATCTTTTTATTAATAGTTTTTTAATTTAAATTTTGATCATTATTATATTATCTATCAATAAAATTGTTTATATTGAATTTATATGATATATAATTATTAATATTATTATAACTAAATATTGTATTCACATTTCAAAAATATAAAATATTATTATATTTTCAAAGGTTATAACCTATGAAAATGTGAAAAAATTACGAATTTTTTTTTGTTATTTTATTGTTTAAATAAAACCTATAAACCACTAAATGCCTAAAAAGATAAATTGATAAACTCCTAAACGACAAAACCTCTAAATACTTAGACCATTAAATAGGTGTACATTAATAAAAAATCATAAATCTCAAATTAATTTTTATTAACTATAATTGTAAATTTTTATTATAATTATTTATAAGTTTATTTTTATAGAAATATTAATTACAAAATAAATTATTAGTGAGACGGATCTAATTTAAATAATTTATTTTTCATCAAAAAAATATATATCCTTATAAAAAGAGGCAAAATTTTAAAAACAAAATTTTATTATTTAGTAATATATTTTATTTTTATTTTGAATCATTTTAGATTTTGCAATTATATTTTAATTTATATCATTCTTATTAATAATAGTTTATCAATTTTTTATTAATCATTATTATAATATATATTAATAAAATTATTTATATTGAGTTTACATTATATATAATTATTAAGATTATTATTACTGAATATTATATTCACATTAAAAAAAATTAAATATTATTTTAATTTCAAAGGTTATAACCTTCAAAAATTAAAAAAAAATCAAAAAATTAAATTTTTTATTTTTTCATTCTTTAAATAAAAACTATAAATCACTAAAGGCCTAAACACTTAAATCACTAAACCCCAAAATACCTAAATACTTAAATCACTAAACCCCAAAATACCTAAATACTTAAATCATTAAAACTATATACCCTGAATAATAAATAATAAATCTCACTTTTATTTGTATTCATTATAATTTTGAATATTCATTTTAATTATTTATTAGTTTATTTTTATAGAATTATAAATTAAAAATTAATTATGAGGAGGACAAATATAATTAAAATAATTTACTTTTAATAACAAAAAATATAAACTTATAAAAAGAAGCAAAACATCAAAAAAATTATTATTTAGTATTATATTTTACTTTGATTTTGAATAAATTTAAGTTTTGCAAATATATTTAAAATAATATCTATCTTATTAATAATAGTTTATTAATTTATTTTTTTGATCATTAATATAATATATTTCAATATAATTGTTTATATTGAATTTACATGATATATAATTATTTAGATTATCATAACTAAATATAGTATTCAGATTTAAAAAGAAATTTAAAAATTGATATATTTTTAAATTTTATAACCTTCAAAAATGTGAAAAAATAACAAAAATAATTTGTTTGTTATATCATTGTTTAAATAAAACTTATAAATCATTAAAAGCCTAAATAGATAAATATCTAAACTCCTAAACCCCGAAGCCCCTAAATACTTAAACCTTTAAACTCGTAAACCATAAATATAGTTTAAATAATTTATAGAAATATTAATTACAAAATAAATTATGAGTGATACAAATAAAATATAAATAATATATTTTTCATCAAAAAAACATATAAGCTTATAAAATGATGCAAAAATTAAAAAAAATTATTATTTAGTAATAAATTTTACTTTGATTTTGAATCAAATTAGGTTTTTTAATTATATTTTAATTTATATCTATCATATTAATAAAAGTTTATTAATTTATTTTATGATAATTAATTTAATATCTATCAATAAAATTGTTTATATTTAGTTTATATTATATATAGTTATAATATTTATTATTACTAAATATTGTATTCACAATTTTAAAAAATTTTAAAATTATTATATTTTCAAATGTTATAACCTTAGAAAATTTGAAAAAATATCAAAAATAAATTTTTTGTTATTTCATTGTTTGAATAAAACCTATAAACCATTAAATGCATAAATACTTAAATCAATAACTTCTAAATCTCGAAAACCCTAAATAGATAAATTTTTTAAACATGTATATCCTAAATATAAAATAATAAATCTCATTTTACTTTTTTTCATTATAATTTTAAATATTCATTTTAATTATTTATTTGTTTATTTTTATATAAGTATTAATGATAAAATAAATTATAAGTTATATAAATATAATTTATATAAATTATTTTTCAACAAAAAAAATATAGATAAACTTAATAAAAGAAGAAAAAAATAAAAAACAAAAAAATATTATATAGTAATATATTTTGCTTTGTTTCTGAATAATATTAGTTTTTGTAATTATATTTTAATTGATATCTAACTTATTAATAATAGATTATTAATTTATTTTTTGATCATTATTAGAATATTTATCAATAAAAATGTTTATATTGAATTTATATGATATATAAATTTAATAATTATTATAACTAAATATTGTATTCACTTTTGAAAAAAATATTAAAATTATTATATTTTCAAAGATTATAACATTTGAAAATGTCATAAAATAAAAAAAATAAATTTTTTGTTATTTCATTGTTTAAATAAAACCTATAAACCACTAAATGTCTAAGCACTTTATTCACTAAACTACAAAATCCCGATACCCCTATATAGATAATCCTTTAAACCGGTATACCCTAAATAATAATTAATAAATCTCATTTTTATTTGTTTTCATTATAATTAAAAAAATTCATTTTGATTGTTAAGTTTTTTATTTATATAATATATTAATTATAAAATAAATTATGAGTTAAAAATATAATTTATAAAAATTATTTTACATCAAAAAATTGATAAGCTTATAAAAAGAATAAAAATTTAAAAACAAATAATTTTTATTAAGTAATATATTTTGCTTTGCTTTTGAATCATTTTAGGTTTTAATATTATATTTTAAGTAATATCAATCTTATTCATTATAAATTTTTAATTTATTTTTTGATAATTATTAGAATATCTATCAATAAAATTGTTTATATTGAATTTATATTATATATAATTATAATGATTATTATAAATAAATATTTTTTCACTTTTGAAAAAATTTAAAAAATATTATATTTTCAAAGGTTTTTAATCATAAAAAATGAGAAAGAATACAAAAAATAAATTTTTTTGTTATTTCTTTTTTAAATAAAACCAAAAGACCACTAAATGTTTACTTACATAAATCAGTAGCTCATAAAACCCGAAACCCCTAAATACATAAAATTTATAATAGCTGTATACTACTTAATAAATAATAAAACTCATTTTTATTTCTATTTATTATAATTTTAATATTCATTTTAATTATTTATATTTTAATTTTTAGAAAAATTAATAACAAAATAAATTTCGAGTGAGACAGATATTATTTAAATAATTTATTAGTAATCATAAAAAAATATAAGTTTATAAAAAGATCGAAAATTTTAAAAATTAATTATTATTATTTAGTAATATATTTTTATTTGATTTTGAATTATTTTGTGTTATGTAAATATATTTTAATTAATATTTATATTATTAATAATAGTTTATTAATTTAATTTTTGATCATTATTATAATATCTATCATTAATATTATTTATATTGAATTTATATGCTATATAATTAATAAGATAAATATAATTATACTTCGTATTCACATTTCAAAAGATTTTAAAAATTATTTTATTTTTAAAGGTCATAACCTTTCAAAATCTAAAAATAATAAAAAAAAATTTTCTTTTTATTATATAAATAAAACCTATATACCACTAAATGCCTAAAAACATAAATTAATAAACTCCTAAACATCAAAACCCCTAAACAATCGATCCATTAAACTGATATACCAAATATAATTGTTGGGCAATTGTGCTTCCACGCTAGTGAGATTGAGATACAAAAACACAGAAACAACATAAAACAAGCAATATATATATCCCAATTCAGCAACCATCCATGATAGACTCAAAAAATGAGAAATAATCACCAAAAATAATGTGTTTTGTTAGACACTCAGTATGACTAGCTAAATCCACAAGAAAATGCTTATGTGTTATAGATTAAAGCAATAGAAATGTCTTACAGCATGCAGCACATAGAATAGTCGCGATAAATCGCACAGAGAGAAGAAATAGAGACGATGACAGTTCCATGGGTCCAAAAAAAGCCACACGAAAATAAAATTACAAAACATTTTATATTAAAATTTCTCTCGGTTCATTTAACCGGAGCAGGTCGGATCATGAGATGGGTCAGACTCTTCTCCAATTTCGGCCCGCTGCCTGGTTAGCGAGACCTCCGTTATTGTGCTACTACTACAACCTCGGCCTCTTAATATTTCCCTTCCTACAATTACATGAAAATATTAAAAAAGGATAAATATTTGGTTATACAAATAGATTATAAAAAAATAAATTACAATACAACAATAAAATATTTTAAATCTCAATTTAGTTTGTATTCATTAGAATTTTAAATTTTTATTTTAATTATTTATTAGTTTATTTTTATAGAAATATTAATTAGAAAATAAATTATTAGTGAGACAGATCTAATTTAAATTAAAATAGTATCCCTAAATAATAAATAATAAATAATAAATCTCATTTTTTTCATTATAATTTTAAATATTCATTTTAATTATTTATTTGTTTATTTATATATAAATATTAATTACAAAATAAATTGAGCTAGACAAAAATAAATTATATAAATTATTTTTCATCAAAAAATTATAGATAAAATTTTTAAAAGAAAAAAATATTCAAAACAAAAAATTATTATATAGTAATATATTTTGCCTTGCTTCTTAATCATTTTAGGTTTTATAAATGTATTTTAAATGAAATCTATTTTATTAATAATAGATTATTAATTTATTTTTGATCATTATTAGAATATTTATCAATAAAATTGTTTATATTGAATTTATATGATATTTAAACATAATGATTAATATAACTAAATATTGAATTCACTTTTGAAAAAAATTTTAAAATTATTATATTTTCAAAGATTATAAACTTTGAAAATGTGAAAAAATAAAAAAATATTTTTTTTGATATTTAATTTTTTAAATAAAACCTATAAACAACTAAATGCCTAAACACTTAATTCAATAACTCCTAAATCTCTAAAACCCCAAATAATAAATAATAATCCTTTTAAACTGGTAATGCTAAATAATAAATAATAAATCTCAATATTATATTTTTCATTATAATTTTAAATATTCATTTTAATTATTTATTTGTTTATTTTTATATAAATATTAATTACAAAATAAACTATGAGTTAGACAAATAAAATTTATATAAATTATTTTTCATCGAAAAATATAGATAAACTTATAAAGAGAATAAAAAATTTTAAAACTAAAATTTATTATATAGTAATATATTTTGCACCTTCTGAATCATTTTAGATTTTGTAATTATATTTTAATTGATATCTATATTATTAATAATTGTTTATTAATTTATTTTTTTATCATTATTAGAATATTTATCAATAAAATTGTTTATATTGAATTTATATGATATATAAATATAATGATTATTATAACTAAATATTGAATTCACTTTTGAAAAAAATTTAAAAATTATTATATTTTCAAAGGTTCTAACCTTTGCAAATATGAAAAGATAATAAAAATAAATTTTATGTTATTTTTTTTAAATAAAACCTATAAACCACTAAATCCATACACAGTTATATCAGTAAACTCCTAAACCCCGTAATGCCTAAATATATAAACCATTAAACCGCTATATACTACTTAATAATTAATAAATTAAATTTTTATTTCAATTTATTATTATTTTAAATATTCATTTTAATTATTTATTAGTTTATTTTTATAGAAATTTTTATTACAAAATAAATTATGAGTGCGACACATATAATTTAAATAATTTATTTTTAATCAAAAAATATATATACGCTTATAAAAGAAGTAAAAAATTAAAAATTAAAAATTATTATCCAGTAATATATTTTACTTTAATTTTGAATAAATTTGGGTTTTGTAAATATTTTTTAATTAATATCTATCTTAATATTAATAGTTTATAAATTTAATTTTTGATCATTATTATAATATCTATCAATAAATTTTTTTATATAAAATTTATATGATATATAATTAATAATATTATTATAACTAAATATTATATTCAAATTTCAAAAAATTTTAAATATTAATTTATTGTTAATGGTTATAACCTTTGAAAATCAGAAAAAATCTAAAAAAAAATTTTTTTTTTTATTTTTATTATAATAAAAATTTTATTATATATTACTCCTAAACAATTAAACTCCTAAATAATCAAACGATTAAACCGGTATACCACATATAATAAATCATAAATCTCATTTTAATTTGTATTCATTATAATTTTAAATATTCATTTTAATTATTTATTAGTTTATATATTAATTAAAAAATAAATAATGAGTTAGACAAATATAATTTTAATAATTTATTTTTAATCAAAAAAAATATAAGCATATAAAAAGAAGTAAAAATTTAAAAACAAAAAAAGTATTATTTAGTAATATATTGTACTTTGATTTTGAATCATTATATAATGGTTTTACAATTATATTTTAATTGTTATCAATCTTATTAATAAAAGTTTATTAATTTATTATTTGATCATTTTTATAATTATAACAATAAAATTACTTATAATTAATTTATATGTCTTATAATTATTAAGATTATTATAACTAAATATTATATTTACATTTGAAAAAAATTTAAAAATTATTATATTTTCAAAGGTTATAAACTTCAAAAATGATAAAAAATCATAAAAAAAAAATTTTATTATTTTATTATATAAATAAAACTTATAAACCACTAAATGCCTAAACATTTAAATCTCTAGACTCCTAAACACCAAAATCCCATAAATACTTAAACCATTAAACCTATATAACCTATATAATAAATAATAAATCTCATTTTTATTTTTATTCATTATACTTTTAAATATTGATTTTAATTATTTTTTAGTTTATTTTTATACAATTATTAATTACAAATTAAATAATGAGTGAGACATATATAATTTAAATAAATTATTTTTTATGAAAAAAATAAGCTTATAAAAATAAACAAAATTTCGAAAATTTAAAATTTTATTTAGTAATATAATTTACTTTGATTTTGAATTATTTTGGGTTCTGCAAATATATTTTAATTAATATCTATCTTATTAATAATAGTTTATTAATTTATTTTTTGATCATTATTATAATATATATTAATACATTTTTTTATATTGAATCTCCAACAAATATAATTATTAAGATTATTATAACTAAGTATTGTATTCATATTTTAGAACTATTAAAAAATTATTATATTTTTAATGGTTATAACCTTTGAAAATCATGAAAATTAATAAAAATAAATTTTTTGTTATTTCATTGATTAAATAAAACCTATAAACACGAAAATGTGTAAACATATAAATCAATAAACTTTTTACCCCCAAACCACAAAAAACATAAACAATTAAATAGTTATACCATAAATAATAAATAAAAAGTATCATTTTTATTAGTATTCATT
Source organism: Sapria himalayana (assembly GCA_029783825.1). NCBI lineage: Eukaryota > Viridiplantae > Streptophyta > Magnoliopsida > Malpighiales > Rafflesiaceae > Sapria > Sapria himalayana. Next base: position 84,072 of record JAREIK010016743.1, read on the forward strand.
ATAATTTTAAATATACATTTTAATTATTTTTTAGTTTAATTTTATAGAAATATAAATTAAAAAATAAATTATTAGTGAGACAAATATAATTTAAATAATTTTTTTTCATCAATAAATATATTGGCTTATAAATGGATACAAAAATTTAAAAATTTAATATTAATATTTAGTAAAATATTTCACTTTGATTTTGAGTCATTTTAAGTTTTGCAAATATATTTTAAACAATATTTATCTTATTAATAATTAGTTATTACTTTTTTATGATCATTATTATAATAAATATCAATAAAACAGTTTATATTGAATTTATATTATATATAATTATTATGATTATTATAACTTCATATTGTATTCACTTTTAATAACAAAATTAAAAATTATTATATTTTCAAATTTTTAACCTTCAAAAATGAGAAAAAATAACAAAAATTTTTTTTTGTTATTTTATTTTTTATATAAAACCTATAGACCACTAAAATATTAAATACTAAAATTACTAAATTCCTAAACCCCAAAGCCCATAAATATTTAAAACACTAAATTAGTATAGTCTAAATAATAAATCATAAATCTCAGTTTTATTAGTATTCATTATAATTTTAAATATTCATTTTAATTATTATTAGTTTATTTTTATAGAAATATTAATTACAAAATATATTATTAGTGCGACATATATAATTTAAATAATTTATTTGTCATCAAAAAAAATGCTCATAAAAAAGGCACAATTTTAAAAATAAAAAATTATTATTTAATAATATATCTTATTTTGATTTTGAATCATTTTAAATTTTACAATTATATTTTAATTTATATCATTCTTATAAATACAAGTTTATTATTTTATTTATTGATCATTATTATAATATCTATAAATAAAATTATTTATATTGAGTTTGCATTATATATAATTATTAAGATTATTATAACTAAATATTATATTCACATTTAAAAAAATTAAAATTAATATATTTTCAAAGGCTACAACCTTCAAAAATTAAAAAAATCAAAAAATTAAATTTTTTATTTTTTCATTCTTAAAATAAAAACTATAAATCACTAAAGGTTTACACAATTAAATAACTAAACTCCTAAACCAAAAAACTTTTAAATACTTAAACCATTAAATTGGTATATACTGAATAATAAATAATAAATCTCAATTTAATTTGTATTCATTATAATTTTAAATATTCATTTTATTTATTTAGTAGTTTATTATTATAGAATTATAAATTACAAAAAATTATGATTAAGACAAATATAATTTAAATAATTTATTTTTAATAACAAAAATATAAAGTTATAAAAAAAGCAAAACATTAAAAAAATTATTATTTACTAATATATTTTACTTTGATTTGAATAAATTTAGATTTTGCAAATACTTTTTAAATAATCACTATTTTATTAATAATAGTTTATTAAATTATTTTTTGATCATAATTATAATATCTAGCAATAAATTATTTATATTGAATTTAAATGAATTATAATTATGAAAATTATTATAAATAAATATTATATTTACATTTGAAAAAGATTTATAAATTATTAAATTATCAAAGGATATAATCTTCAAAAATTAGAAAAAATAATAAAAATAATTTTTTTGCTATATCATTGTTTAAATAAAACTTATAAACCACTAAATGCCTAAATAATATAACATCTAAACTTTTAAACACAAAAGCCCATAAATACTTAAAACTTTAAACTCTTAAACCTTAAATATAATTTAAATAATTTATTAAAATATTAAATACAAAATAAATAATGAGTGACAAAATATAATTTTAATAATTTGTTTTTCATCAAAAAAATATATAAGCTTATAAAAAGAAGCAAAAACTAAATAACAAAATTTATTATTTAGTAATAAATTTTACATGGATTTTTAATAATTTTAGTTTTTGTAATTATATTTTAATTTATATCCATCATAATAATAATAATAACATATTAATTTATTTTTTAATATTGATATCATATCTATGAATAAAATTGTTTAAAATTAGGTTATATTATATATAATTATAATGATTATTATTACTAAATATTGTATTCACATTATTAAAAATTTTTAAAATTATTATATTGTCAAAGATTATAAACTTTGAAATTGTGAAAAAATATCAAAAATAATTTTTTTGTTATTTCTTTGTTTAAACAAAATATATAAACCACTAAATGCCTAAAAACATAAATCACTAAAGTACGAAACGACAAAACCTCTAAATACTTAAAATATTAAACTAGTATACATTAATAATAATTCATAAATCTCATTTTAATATTTATTCAGTATAATTTTAAATTTTTATTTTAATTATTTATCACTTTATTTTTATAGAAATATTAATTACAAAATAAATTTTTAGTGAGACCGATATGATTTAAACTAAACTTGTATACCCTAAATAATAAAGAATAAATCTCATTTTTTTCATTATAATTTTAAATATTCATTTTAATTATTTATTTATTTATTTTTATATAAATTTAATTAAAAAATAAATTATGAGTTAGAGAAATATAATTTATATACATTATTTTTCATCAAAAAAATATAGAAAACTTATTAAAATAAAGAAAATTTTAAACAAAAAATTATTATATTAATATAATTTGCTTTGCTTCTGAATAATTATAGGTTTTGTAATTATATTTTAATTTATATCTATTTTATTAATAATAGTTTATTAATTTATTTTTTGATCATTATTAGAATATTTATCAATAATATTATTTATATTGAATTTATATGATATATAAATATAATGATTATTATAACTAAATATTGAATTCACATTTGAACAAAATTTAAAAAATATAATATTTTCGAAGGTTATAACCTTCGAAAATATAAAAAATAATAAAAATAAATATTTTGTTATTTTAATTTTTAAATAAAACCTATAAACCACTAAATGCCTGTATAGTTAAATCAGTAAACTCCTAAACCCCGTAATGCCTAAATACATAAACAATTAAATGCTATATACTTCTTAATAATTAAGAAATCTAATTTTTATTTCAATTTATTATAATTTTAAATATTCATTTTAATTATTTATTAGTTTTTTTTTATAAATTTTTATTACCAAATAAATTATGAGTGGGACAAATAGAATTTAAATAATTTATTTTTAATAAAAATAATATTAACGCTTATAAAACAAGTAAAATTTAAAATTAAAAATTATTATCCAATAATATTTTTTAGTTTAATTTTGAATCATTTGGGTTTTGTAAATATTTTTTAATTAATATCTATCTTATTATTAATAGTATATTAAATTAATTTTTGATCATTATTATAATATCTATCAATAAAATTGTTTATTTTGAATTTATATGATATATAATTATTAAAATTATTATAACTAAATATTGTATTCACCTTTCAAAAAATTTTAAATATTATTATATTTTCAAAGGTTATAACCTATGAAAATGACAAAAAATTACAATTTTTTTTTCTTATTTTATTGTTTAAATAAAACCTATAAATCACTAAATACCTAAAAATATAAATTGCTAAACTCCTAAATGACAAAACCTCAATATACTTAAACCAATAAACTGGTATACATTAATAATAAATCATAAATCTCATTTTAATATTTATTCAGAATAATTTTAAATTTTTTTTAATTATTTATCAATTTATTTTTATAGAAATATTAATTACAAAATAAATTATTAGTGAGACAGATATAACTTAAATTAAACATATATACCCTAAATAATAAATAATAAATCTTATTTTTTTTCATTATAATTTTAAATATTGATTTTAATTATTAATTTTTTATTTTTATATAAATATTAATTAAAAATTAAATTATGAGTTAGTCAAATATAATTTATGTAAATTATTTTTAATCGAAAAAATATAGATAAACTTTTTAAAATAAAAAAATTTCAAAACAAAAATTATTTTATAGTAATTATATTTTATTTGCTTTTGAATCATTTTATATTTTGTAATTTATTTTAATTGATATCTATCTTATTAATAATAGATTATTAATTTATTTTTTGATCATTATTAGAATATTTATTACTAAATTATTTATGTTGAATTTATATGATATATAAATATAATGATTATTATAACTAAATATTGAATTCACTTTTGAAAATGATTTAAAAATTATTAAATTTTCAAAGGTTATAAGCTTTGAAAATATCAAAAAATAATAAAATAACTGTTTTGTTATTTTATTTTTTAAATAAAACCTATAAGCTACTAAATGCATATACAATTAA
>JAREIK010016744.1:0-45484 GCA_029783825.1 Sapria himalayana
TATAATTTCAAAACCTATATCCAATGATTCAAAATCAAAGTAAAATATATTACTAAATAATAATTTTTGTTTTTAAATTTTTACTTCTTTTATAAGCTTATATATTTTTTTTGAATAAAAAATAAATAATTAAAATTATATTTGTCTCACTCATTATTTACTTTGTAATTAACATTTCTATAAAAAATAAACTAATAAATAATTAAAATGAATATTTAAAATTATAATGAATACAAATTAAAATCAGATTTGTGATTTATTATATATGAAATACCAGTTTATTGGTTTGATTATTTAGGAGTTTTTTGTTTAGGAGTTTAGTAATTAATGTTTTTAGGCATATTGTGGTTTATTGGTTTTATTTAAATAAAAAAATAAAAAAAAATTTTTTAGATTTTTTCGGATTTTGAAAGATTATAACCTTTGAAAATAAGAGAAATTTTAAAATTTTTGAAATAGTGAATACCATGTATAATTATATTAATCTTACTGATTATATATCATATAAATTCAATATAAACAATTTTAATGATAGATATTATAATAATGATCAAAAATTTTTTTAATAAACTATTAAAAAAAATATAAATTTTAATTAAAATATATTTACATGACGCAAAATAATTAAAATAAAATCAAAATATATTACTAAATAATAATATTTAAATTTTAAATTTTTCCTTCTTTTTATAAGCTTATATTTTTTTTATTAAAAATCAATTATTTAAATAATGTTTGTCTTGCTCGAAATTTATTTTGTAATTAATTTTTGTAAAAAATTAAACTATAAATAATTAAATTGAATATTTAAAATTATAATAAATAGACATAAAAATTAGATTTATTATTTATTAAGTAGTATATAGATGTTAAAGGGTTTATGTATTTATGGGTTTCATAGTTTATGAGCTTACTGATTTAAGTAAGCAGGCATTTAAAGGTCTATAGACTTTATTTAAAAAATGAAATAACAAAAAATTTATTTTTATTATTTTTTATCATATTTTGAAGGTTATAACCATTAAAATATAATAATTTTTAAATTTTTTTGAAAAGTGAATACAATATTTATTTCTTATAATCATAATAATTATATATAATATAAATTCAATATAATCAATTTTATTGATAGATATTCTAATAAATCTAAAAAAATAAATTAAAAATCTATAATGAATATGATTCATATTACTTAAAATATAATATGATAACCTAAAATGATTCAATTACAAAGGAAAATGTATTACTAAATAATAATTATTTGTTTTGAAATTTTTTTTTATTTTAAAAAGTTTATCTATATTTTTTTGATGTAAAATAATTTATATAAATTATATCTCTCTAACTCATAATTTATTTTGTAATTAATATTTATATAAAAATAAACAAATAAATAATTAAAATGAATATTTTAAATTATAATGAAACCAATAATATTGAGATTTATAATTTATTATTTAGGGTATAGTGGTTAAATTTAAATTAGATCTGTATCACTGATAATTTAATTTGTAATTAATATTTGTATAAAAATAAACTTATAAATAATAAAAATAAAAATTAAAAATTATACTGAATACAAATTTAAATGATATTTATGATTTATTAATAATGTATACTAGTTTAATGGTTTAAGTATTTAGAGGTTTTGTCGTTTAGGTGTTTAGTGATTTATATTTTTATAAACTTATTAGTTTATAAGTATTATTTAAACAATAAAATAACAAAAAAAATGTTGTAATTTTTTCTCATTTTCATAGGTTATAACCTTTGAAAATATAATAATATTTAAAATTTTTGAAATGTGAATACAATCTTTAGTTATATTAATATTAATAATTATATATCATATAAATTCAATATAAACAATTTTATTGATAGCTATATTAATAATGATCAAAAATTAAATTATTAAAATATTAATAATAAGATAGAGATTAATTAATAAACTATTGATAGATATAATAGTTATCTTTTATTATATACGTTATATAGGTTTAATGTTTTCAGTATTTAGTGGGTTTTGGGGTTTAGGTGTCTATAGATTTAAATGTTTAGTTATTTAGTGGTATTTAAGTTTTATTTAAATAATAAAATTATAAAAAAAATATTTTCGTGATTTTTTATCATTTTTGAAGTTCCTTTGATAATATATAAATTTAAAATTTTTTTTAAAAAGTAAATATAATAATTAGTTATAATAATCTTAATAATTATAAACATTAAAATTCAATATAAGTAATTTTATTATAGATATTATAATAATGATCAAAAAATAAATTAATAAACTATTATTAATAAGATTGATAGAAATTAAAATATACTTTCAAAACCTATATCCAATGATTCAAAATCAAAGTAAAATATATTACTAAATAATAATTTTTGTTTTTAAATTTTTACTTCTTTTTATAAGCTTATATATATATTTTTGATTAAAAATAAATTATTAAAAGTATATTTGTCTCACTCATTATTTATTTTGTAATTAAAATTTCTATAAAAAATAAACTAATAAATAATTAAAATGAATATTTAAAATTATAAAGAATACAAATTAAAATGAAATTTGTGTTTTATTATAAATGGTATACCAGTTTATTGGTTTGATTATTTAGGAGTTTTGTTGTCTAGAAGTTTAGCAATTTATGTTTTTAGGCATTTTGTGGTTTATTGGTTTTATTTAAATAAAAAAATAAAAAAAAATTTTTTAGATTTTTTCGGATTTTCAAATGTTATAACCTTTGAAAATAAGAGAATTTTAAAATTTTTTGAAATGTGAATACCATGTATAATTATATTAATCTTACTGATTATATATCATATAAATTCAATATAAATAATTTTAATGATAGATATTATAATAATGATCAAAAATTTTTTTAATAAACTATTAAAAAAATATAAATTTTAATTAAAATATATTTACATGACGCAAAATAATTAAAATAAAATCAAAATATATTACTAAATAATAATATTTAAATTTTAAATTTTTCCATCTTTTTATAAGCTTATATTTTTTTTATTAAAAATCAATTATTTAAATAATGTTTGTCTTGCTCGAAATTTATTTTGTAATTACTTTTTGTAAAAAATTAAACTATAAATAATTAAATTGAATATTTAAAATTATAATAAATAGACATAAAAATTAGATTTATTATTTATTAAGTAGTATATAGATGTTAAAGGGTTTATGTATTTATGGGTTTCATAGTTTATGAGCTTACTGATTTAAGTAAGCAGGCATTTAAAGGTCTATAGACTTTATTTAAAAAATGAAATAACAAAAAATTTATTTTTATTATTTTTTATCATATTTTGAAGGTTATAACCATTGAAAATATAATAATTTTTAAATTTTTTTGAAAAGTGAATACAATATTTATTTCTTATAATCATAATAATTATATATAATATAAATTCAATATAATCAATTTTATTGATAGATATTCTAATAAATCTAAAAAATAAATTAAAAATCTATAATGAATATGATTCATATTACTTAAAATATAATATGATAACCTAAAATGATTCAATTACAAAGGAAAATGTATTACTAAATAATAATTATTTGTTTTGAAATTTTTTTTATTTTAAAAAGTTTATCTATATTTTTTTGATGAAAAATAATTTATATAAATTATATCTCTCTAACTCATAATTTATTTTGTAATTAATATTTATATAAAAATAAACAAATAAATAATTAAAATGAATATTTTAAATTATAATGAAAACAATAATATTGAGATTTATAATTTATTATTTAGGGTATAGTGGTTAAATTTAAATTAGATCTGTATCACTGATAATTTAATTTGTAATTAATATTTGTATAAAAATAAACTGATAAATAATTAAAATAAAAATTAAAAATTATACTGAATACAAATTTAAATGATATTTATGATTTATTATTAATGTATACTAGTTTAATGGTTTAAGTATTTAGAGGTTTTGTGATTTAGGTGATTAGTGATTTATATTTTTATAAACTTATTGGTTTATAGGTATTATTTAAACAATAAAATAACAAAAAAAATGTTGTAATTTTTTGTCATTTTCATAGGTTATAACCTTTGAAAATATAATAATATTTAAAATTTTTGAAATGTGAATACAATCTTTAGTTATATTAATATTAATAATTATATATCATATAAATTTAATATAAACAATTTTATTTATAGATATATTAATAATGATCAAAAATTAAATTAATAAAATATTAATAATAAGATAGAGATTAATTAATAAACTATTGATAGATATAATAGTTATCTTTTATTAAATAGGTTATATAGGTTTAATGTTTTCAGTATTTAGTGGGTTTTGGGGTTTAGGTGTCTATAGATTTAAATGTTTAGTTATTTAGTGGTATTTAAGTTTTATTTAAATAATAAAATTATAAAAAAAATATTTTCGTGATTTTTTATCATTTTTGAAGTTTATACCCTTTGATAATATATTAATTTAAAATTTTTTTAAAAAGTAAATATAATAATTAGTTATAATAATCTTAATAATTATAAACATTAAAATTCAATATAAGTAATTTTATTATAGATATTATAATAATGATCAAAAAATAAATTAATAAACTATTATTAATAAGATTGATAGCAATTAAAATATAATTTCAAAACCTATATCCAATGATTCAAAATCAAAGTAAAATATATTACTAAATAATAATTTTTTGTTTTTAAATTTTTACTTCTTTTTATAAGCTTATATATATTTTTTGATTAAAAATAAATTATTAAAAGTATATTTGTCTCACTCATTATTTATTTTGTAATTAAAATTTCTATAAAAAATAAACTAATAAATAATTAAAATGAATATTTAAAATTATAATGAATACAAATTAAAATGAAATTTGTGTTTTATTATAAATGGTATACCAGTTTATTGGTTTGATTATTTAGGAGTTTTGTTGTTAGTAGTTTAGCAATTTATGTTTTTAGGCATTTTGTGGTTTATTGGTTTTATTTAAATAAAAAAAATAAAAAAATTTTTTTTAGATTTTTTCGGATTTTCAAAGGTTATAACCTTTGAAAATAAAGAATTTTTAAAATTTTTTGAAATGTGAATACCATGTATAATTATATTAATCTTACTGATTATATATCATATAAATTTAATATAAATAATTTTAATGATAGATATTATAATAATGATCAAAAATTTTTTTAATAAACTATTAAAAAAAATTTAAATTTTAATTAAAATATATTTAGATGACGCAAAATAATTAAAATAAAATCAAAATATATTACTAAATAATAATATTTAAATTTAATTTAAATTTTTCCATCTTTTTATAAGCTTATATTTTTTTTTATTAAAAATCAATTATTTAAATAATGTTTGTCTTGCTCGAAATTTATTTTGTAATTAATTTTTGTAAAAAATTAAACTATAAATAATTAAATTGAATATTTAAAATTATAATAAATAGACATAAAAATTAGATTTATTATTCATTAAGTAGTATATAGATGTTAAAGGGTTTATGTATTTAGGGGTTTCATAGTTTATGAGCTTACTGATTTAAGTAAGCAGGCATTTAAAGGTCTATAGACTTTATTTAAAAAATGAAATAACAAAAAATTTATTTTTATTATTTTTTATCATATTTTGAAGGTTATAACCAATGAATATATAATAATTTTTAAATTTTTTTGAAAAGTGAATTCAATATTTATTTCTTATAATCATAATAATTATATATAATATAAATTCAATATAATCAATTTTATTGATAGATATTCTAATAAATCTAAAAAAATAAATTAAAAATCTATAATGAATATGATTCATATTACTTAAAATATAATATGATAACCTAAAATGATTCAATTACAAAGGAAAATGTCTGACTAAATAATAATTATTTGTTTTGAAAATTTTTTTTTATTTTAAAAAGTTTATCTATACTTTTTTGATGAAAAATAATTTATATAAATTATATCTATCTAACTCATAATTTATTTTGTAATTAATATTTATATAAAAATAACCAAATAAATAATTAAAATGAATATTTTAAATTATAATGAAAACAATAACATTGAGATTTATTATTTATTATTTAGGGTATACTGGTTAAATTTAAATTAGATATGTCCGATGAAAATTTAATTTGTAATTAATATTTCTATAAAAATAAACTAATAAATAATTAAAATAAAATTAAAAATTATACTGAATACAAATTTAAATGATATTTATGATTTATTATTAATGTATACTAGTTTAATGGTTTAAGTATTTAGAGGTTTTGTCGTTTAGGAGTTTAGTGATTTATGTTTTTAGGCATTTAGTGGTTTATAGGTATTATTTAAATAATTAAATAACAAAAATAAATTGTACTTTTTTCACATTTTCTTAGGTTATAACCTTTGAAAATATAAAAATATTTCAAATTTTTTGAAATGTGAATATAATATTTAGTTATAATAATATTAATAATTATATATCATATAAATTCAATATAAACAATTTTATTGATATATATATCAATAATAATCAAAAATTAAATTAATAAACTATTAATAATAAGATAGATATTAATTAATAAACTATTGATAGATATTATAATTATCATTCATTATATAGATTATATAGTTTTAATGCTTTAAGTATTTAGGTGGTTTTGGTGTTTAGGAGTCTATAGATTTAAAAGTTTAAGTATTTAGTGATTTATAATTTTTATTTAAATAATAAAAATATAAAAAATTATTTTTGAGAATTTTTATCATTTTTGAACGTTATAACCTTTGAAAATATAATAATATTTAAATTTTTTTTCAAAAGTAAAAATAATATTTAGTTATAATAATATTAATAATTATAAAACATTAAAATTCAATATAAGTAATTTATTGATAGATATTATAATAATGATCAAAAAATAAATTAATAAACTATTATTAAAAAGATTGATAGTTATTAAAATATAATTTAAAAACCTATATACAATGATTCAAAATCAAAGTAAAATATATTACTAAATAATAATTTTTTGTTTTAAAATTTTACTTCTTTTTATAAGCTTATATTTTTTTTTGAATAAAAAATAAATTATTAAAATTATATTTGTTTCACTCATTATATACTTTCTAATTAACATTTCTATAAAAAATAAACTAATAAATAATTAAAATGAATATTTAAAATTATAATGAATACAAATTAAAATGAGATTTGTGATTTATTATATATGATATACCGGTTTATTGGTTTGATTATTTAGGAGTTTTGTTGTTTAGGATTTAAGTAATTTATGTTTTTATGCATATTGTGGTTTATAGATTTTACTTAAATAATAAAAATAAAAAAAATTATTATTAGATTTTTTTTGATTTTCAAAGGTTATAACATTTGAAAATAAGATAATTTTTAAAATTTTTTGAAATGTGAATTCCATGTATAATTATATTAATCTTACTGATTATATATCAAATAAATTCAATATAAACAATTTTAATGATAGATATTATAAGAATGATCAAAAATTAAATTAATAAACTATTAATAAAAATATAAATTTAATTAAACTATATTTACATGACGCAAAATGATTCAAAATCAAATCAAAATATATTAATAATTAATAATTTTTAATTTTTAAATTTTTCCTTCTTTTTATGAGCTTAAATTTTTTTTATTAAAAATCAATTATTTAAATAATGTTTGTCTCGCTCGAAATTTATTTTGTAATTAATTTTTATAAAAAATTAAACTATAAATAATTAAATTAAATATTTAAAATGATAATAAATAGTCATAAAAATGAGATTTATTATTCAATAAGTAGTATATAGATATTAAATGGTTTATGTATTTAGGGGTTTCGTAGTTTATGAGCTTACTAATTTAAGTAAGAGGGCATTTAATGGTCTATATTCTTAATTTAAAAAATGAAATAACAAAATTTATTTTTATTATTTTTTCTCATATTTTTAAGGTTATATCCTTTCAAAATATAATAATTTTTAAATTTTTTCAAGAGTAAATACAATATTTATTTATAATAATCATAATAATTATATATAATATAAATTTGATATAAACAATTTTATTGAGAGAAATTCTAATAATTCTCAAAAAATAAATTAAAATCTATAATGAATAAGATTGATATTACTTAAAATATAATATGAAAACCAAAAATGATTCAAAAGCAAAGAAAAATGTATTACTAAATAATAATTATTTGTTTTAAATTTTTTTTTAATTTAAAAAGTTTATCTATATTTTATTGATGAAAATTAATTTATATAAATTATATCTATCTAACTCATAATTTATTTTGTCATTAATATTTTATAAAAATAAACAAATAACTAATTAAAATGAATATTTTAAATTATAATGAAAACGATAATATTGAGAATTTTTATATATTATTTAGGGTATACTGGTTTAATTTAAATTAGATCTGTATCACTGATAATTTAATTTGTAATTAATATTTCTATAAAAATAAACTCATAAATAATTAAAATAAAAACTAAAAATTATACAGAATACAAATTTAAATAATATTTATGATTTATTATTAATGTATACTAGTTTAATTGTTTAAGTATTTAGAGGTTTTGTCATTTACGAGTTTAGTGATTTATGTTTTTAGGCACTTAGTGGTTTATAGGTATTATTTAAACAATAAAATAACAAAAAAATATATATAACTATATAACTTTTAAACCTATAGACTTTATATACATAAACAATAAAATAACAAAAAATATATCACTAAATACATAAACATTTAAATCTATAGACTTTCAAACCCCAAAATACCCTTAATACTTAAAGCATTAAAACTATATAACCTATATAATAAAGGATAATTATAATATCTATCAATAGTTTATTAATTAATCTGTATCTTATTATTAATAGTTTATTAAATTAATTTTTGATCATTATTGATATATCTATCAATAAAATTGTTTATATTGAATTTATATTATATATAATTATAATGATTATAATAAATAAATATTGTATTCACTCTTGAAAAAAATTTGAAAATTATCATATTTTCAAGGGTTATAACCTTGAAAATATGATATAAAATAATAAAAATAATTTTTTTTTTCATTTTTTAAATAAAGCCTATAGACCATTAAATGCCTGCTTACTTAAATCAGTTAGCTCATAAACTACGAAACACCTAAATACATAAATCATTTATCATCTATATACTACTTAATGAAAAATAAATCTCATTTTTATGTCTATTTATTATAATTTTAAATATTTATATTAATTATTCATAGTTTAATTTTTTACAAAAATTATTACAAAATAAATTTCGAGTGAGACAAATATTATTTAAATAATTGATTTTTAATAAAAAAAAATATGAGCTTATAAAAAAATGAAAAATTTAAAAATTAAATATTATTATTTAGTAATATATTTTGATTTGATTTTGAATCATTTTGCGTCTTTTAAATATATTTTAATTAATATTTATATTTTTATTATTAGTTTATTAATTTAATTTTTGATCATTATTATAATATCGATTATTAAAATTGTTTATATTTAATTTATATGATATATAATCAGTATGATTAATATAATTATACATGGTATTCACATTTCAAAAAATTTTAAAAATTATCTTAATTTCAAAGGTTATATCCTTTGAAAATCAGAAAAAATCTAAAAAAATATTTTTTTATTTTTATTATTTAAATAAAACCTATAAACCACAAAATGCCTAAAAACATAAATTGCTAATCTCCTAAACAACAAAACTCCTAAATAATCAAACCTATAAACCGGTATACCATATATAATAAATCACAAATCTGATTTTAATTTGTATTCATTATAATTTTAAATATTCATTTTAATTATTTATTTGTTTATTTTTTATATAAATGTTAATTACAAAATAAATAATGAGTGAAACAAATATAAATTTAATAATTTATTTTTTATTCAAAAAAAAATATAACTTATATAAAGAAGTAAAAATTTAAAAACAAAAAATTATTATTTAGTAATATATCTTACTTTGATTTTGAATCATTGTATATAGGTTTTAAATTATATTTTTATAACTATCAATCTTATTAATTATAATTTATTAATTTATTTTTTGATCATTATTATAATATCCATAAATAAAATTACTTATATTGAATTTTAATCTTTTATAATTATTACTATTATTATAACTAAATATTATTTTTACTTTTGAAAAAAAATTTAAAAATTATTATATTTTCAAAGGTTTTAACTTTCTAAAATGATAAAAAATCTCAAAAATAATTTTTTATATTTTTATTATTTAAATAAAAATTATAAATCACTAAATACCTAAACTTTTAAATATATAGACTCCTAAACCCTAAAACCCCCTAAATACTTAAAGCATTAAACCTATATAACCTATATAATAAATGAAAATTATAATATCTATCAATAATTTATTAATTAATCTCTATCTTATTATTAATAGTTTATTAATTTAATTTTTGATCATTATTAATATATCTATCAATAAAATTGTTTAAATTGAATTTAAATGATATATTTTTATTAATAATAATATAACTAGAGATTGTTTTCACATTTCAAAAAATATTATATAATATTATATTTTCAAAGATTATAACCTATGAAAATGATAAAAAATTGCAAATTTTTTTTTGTTATTTTTTTATTTAAATAATACCTATAAACCACTAAATGTATAAAAACATAAATCACTAAACTCCTAAACGATAAAACCTCTAAATACTTAAACCATTAAACTAGTATACATTAATAATAAATCATAAATATCATTTAAATTTGTATTATTATAATTTTTAATTTTTATTTTAATTATTTATCAGTTTATTTTTATAGAAATATTAATTACAAATTAAATTATCAGTCAGACAGATCTAATTATAATTAAACCAGTATACCCTAAATAATAAATAATAAATCTCAATATTATTGTTTTCATTATAATTTAAAATATTCATTTTAATTATTTATTTGTTTATTTTTATATAAATATTAATTATAAAATAAATTATGAGTTAGATAGATATAATTTATATAAATTATTTTTCATCAAAAAAATATAGATAAACTTTTTAAAAGAAAAAAAAATTTCAAAACAAATAATTATTATTTGGTAATACATTTTCCTTTGCTATTGAATCATTTTAGGTTTTCATATTATATTTTAAGTAATATGAATCTAAATCATTATATATTTTTAATTTATTTTTTCTAATTTATTAGAATATCTATTAATAAAATTGATTATATTGAATTTATATTATATTTAATTATTATGATTATTATAAATAAATATTGTATTCACTCTTTAAAAAAATTTAAAAATTATTATATTTTCAAGGATTATAATCTTGAAAATATGAGAAAAAATAATAAAAATAAATTTTTTGTTATTTCATTTTTTAAATAAAGCAGATAGACCATTAAATGCATGCTTACTAAAATCAGTAAGCTCATAATCCCTAAAACCCATAAATACATAAACACTTTAACATCTATATACGACATAATGAATAATAAATCTCATTTTTTATCTATTTATTATAATTTTAAATATTCAATTTAATTATTTATAGTTTAATTTTTTACAAAAATTAATTACGAAATAAATTTCGAGCGAGACAAACATTATTTAAATAATTGATTTTTAATTAAAAAAAAATATAAGCTTATAAATAGAATGAAAAATTTTAAAATTAAATATTATTATTTAGTAATATATTTTGATTTTATTTTGCGTCATGTAAATTTCTTTTAATTAAAATTTATATTATTATTAATAGTTTATTAATTTAATTTTTGATCATTATTATAATATCTATCATTAAAATTGTTTATGTTTAATTTATATGATATATAATCAGTAAGATTAATATAATTATACATGGTATTCACATTTCAAAAAAATTTAAAAATTATGTTATTTTCAAAGGTTATAACCTTTGAAAATCCGAAAAAATCTAAAAAAAATTTTTCATTTTTTTTATTTAAATAAAACCTATAAACCACAAAATGCCTAAAAACATAAATTGTTAAATACCTAAACAACAAAACTCCTAAATAATCAAAACAATAAATTGGTATTCCATATATAATAAATCACAAATCTCATTTTAATTTGTATTCATTATAATTTTAAATATTCATTTTAATTATTTATTAGTTTATTTTTTATTGAAATGTTAATTACAAAGTAAATAATGAGCGAGACAAATATAATTTTAATAATTTATTTTTTATTCAAAAAAAAATATAAGCTTATAAAAAGAAGTAAAAATATAAAAACAAAAAATTATTATTTAGTAATATATTTTACTTTGATTTTGAATGATTGTATATAGATTTTAAATTATATTTTAATAACTATCAATCTTATTAATAATAGTTTATTAATTTATTTTTTGATCATTATTATACTATCTATCAATAAAATTACTTATATTGAATTTTAATGTTTTATAATTATTAATATTATTATAACTAAATATTATTTTTAGTTTTGAAAAAAAATTTAAAAATTTTTATATTTTCAAAGGTTATAACCTTAAAAAATGATAAAAATCTCAAAAATAATTTATTATATTTTTATTATTTAAATAAAAATTATAAATCACAAAATACCTAAAGATATAAATCTATAGACTCCTAAACCCTAAAACCCCCTAAATACTTAAAGCATTAAACCTATATAACCTATATAATAAATGAAAATTATAATATCTATCAATAATTTATTAATTAATCTCTATCTTATTATTAATAGTTTATTAATTTAATTTTTGATCATTATTAATATATCTATCAATAAAATTGTTTAAATTGAATTTAAATGATATATTTTTATTAATAATAATATAACTAGAGATTGTTTTCACATTTCAAAAAATATTATATAATATTATATTTTCAAAGATTATAACCTATGAAAATGATAAAAAATTGCAAATTTTTTTTTGTTATTTTTTTATTTAAATAATACCTATAACCCACTAAATGCATAAAAACATAAATCACTAAACTCCTAAACGATAAAACCTCTAAATACTTAAACCATTAAACTAGTATACATTAATAATAAATCATAAATATCATTTAAATTTATTCAGTATAATTTTTACTTTTTATTTTAATTATTTATCAGTTTATTTTTATAGATATATTAATTACAAATTAAATTATCAGTGAGACAGATCTAATTTAAATTAAACTAGTATACCCTAAATAATAAATAATAAATCTCAATATTATTGTTTTCATTATAATTTAAAATATTCATTTTAATTATTTATTTTTTTATTTTTATATAAATATTAATTACAAAATAAATTTTGAGTTAGATAGATATAATTTATATAAATTATTTTTAATCAAAAAAATATAGATAAACTTTAAAAAAAAAAATTTCAAAACAAATAATTATTATTTGGTAATACATTTTCCTTAGGTTTTGAATCATTTTAGGTTTTCATATTATATTTTAAGTAATATGAATCATATTCATTATAGATTTTTAATTTATTTTTTTAGATTTATTAGAATATCTATCAATAAAATTGATTATGTTGAATTTATATTATATATAATTATTATGATTATAATAAATAAAAATTATATTCACTTATGAAAAAAATATAAAAATTATTATATTTTCAATGGTTATAACCTTCAAAATATGATAAAAAATAATCAAAATAAATTTTTTGTTATTTCATATTTTAAATAAAGTCTATAGACCTTTAAATGCATGATTACTTAAATCAGAAAGCTCATAAACCCGAACCCTATAAATACATAAACCCTTTAACATCTATATACTACTTAATGAATAATAAATCTCATTTTTATGTCTATTTATAATAATTTTAAATATTCAATTTAATTATTTATAGTTTAATTTTTTACAAAAATTAATTACAAAATAAATTTTGAGTGAGACAAACATTATTTTAATAATTGATTTTTTTAAAAAATATAAGCTTATAAAAAGAAGGAAAATTTTAAAAATTAAATATTATTATTTAGTAATATATTTTGATTCGATTTTGAATCATTTTGCATCATGTAAATATATTTTGATTAAAATTTATAATTTTATAAATAGCTTATTAATTTAATTTTTGATCATTTTTATAATTTCTATCATTAAAATTGTTTATATTGAATTTATATGATATATAATCAGTAAGATTAATATAATTATACATGGTATTCGAATTTCAAAAAATTTTAAAAATTATCTTATTTTCAAAGATTATAACCTTTGAAAATCAGAAAAAATCTAAAAAAAAAAATTTTTATTTTTATTATGTAAATAAAACCTATATACCACAATATGCCTAAAAACATAAATTGCTAAACTCCTAAACAATAAAACTCCTAAATAATCAAACCAATAAACTGGTATACCATATATAATAAATCACAAATCTCATTTTAATTATTTATTAGATTATTTTTTATATAAATTTTAATTACTAAAAAAATAATGAGACAAATATAATTTTAATAATTTATTTTTTATTCAAAAAAAATATAACCTTAAAAAAGAAGTAAAAATTTAAAAACAAAAAATTATTATATAGTAATATATTTTACACTGATTTTGAATCAGTGTATATAGGTTTTGAAATTATATTTTAATTTCTATCAATCTTATTCATAATAGTTTATTAATTTATTTTTTGATCATTATTATAATATCTATCAATAAAATTACTTATATTGAATTTTAATGTTTTATAATTATTAAGATTATTATAGCTAAATATTATATTTACATTTGAAAAAATTTTAAAAATTATTATATTTTCAAAGGTTATAACTTTCAAAAATGATAAAAAATCACAAAAATAATTTTTTTATAATTTTATTTTTTAAATAAAACTATAAATCACTAAATACCTAAACCTTTAAATCTATAGACTCCTAAACCCCAAAACCCCCTAAATACTTAAAGCATTAAACCTATATAATCTATATAATAAATGATAATTATAATACATTCTTCTTTGAATTGCTCTCTCAAGCTCTAGAGAGATAAACACGATTTTTAGAGAGAGAAACACAATTTTTAGAGAGAGAAACAGTAATTTTTAGTGTAGAAGTAGCCATTATCAAGCAAAAATGGAGCAATCAGATTTCTTAATGAATAGGAAATCATTTTCTCAACATTTTATAAAGACCGCGCTTCATTCATCATTTTCTTCGAAAGTTTTCGGGAAAAAAAACTAGTAACCCTCGATAGAATTTTCCCCGACAGACATGGCTACCATCACTGAAGCTCACAAATATACACTGGTGGGAAAATTCTCACATGGGCATCCTCGCGTTGAAGATATAAGGGCATTCTATGCTTCCTTGAAGCTCAAAGGCCTGATAAAAATAGGAGTCTTGGATGCGAAGCACATCCTCTTGCAGCTCTTTACAGAAGAGGACTTCCATAGAAGCTGGTTGAAAGGAGTTTGGTATATCATGGGATACCCCATGCAAGCTTTCAGATGGACACCCGACTTCTCAACCAAGCAGGAATCCCCATTGGCCCCGGTACGGTTCCTCCTTCCCATGCTCCCCATTCACTTGTTTGATAAATTTGCTCTCTACCACATTACACAAGCAGTCGGCACCCCTCTTCTTCTTGATGGTGCCACTGCTACTCTCTCTCACCCGAGTGTGTCTCAGATGTGCATAGAAGACAACTTGTTGAATCATATACCTCAGCGAATATGGATAGGCTCTAAGAATGGAGATGGTTTCTGGCAAGATGTAATTCCAGAGTTCCTCCCTCACTATCACACATACTGTAAGAAGCTTGGACATGGTTGTGATCACTGTATTGTCAAAAAAAAAAGCATGAAGAAGATAGGGAGTATATAGATTTTACAGGGAAGGGGAAAAAATAGTGCAATACAGAATAAAAAACACCATGGCTCTTGAGCAGAATTTAAACAATGAGAGAACTAGCCTAGAACTAACTGAAGATGCCCCCTAGAATAGAAGAGAAGGAAGAGGTAGAGGGAGAGGATAAAAATAAAAGACATGATTTAATTATGAAAATTACAGAAATAAACAAAAGGTTTCAGGGCAGCAGGTTTGATAACAGAATTAGAAGGGAGGAGAGTAGGAAATGGGCAGTGGAAGAAGTTAATAGCTCGAATGAGGAAATAGAGGTGCGAAGTAATATAAACTTACACAAGGGAGTGGAAGAAAATGAATGCATAAAATCCACAAAGGATGATATCAATATACATAGATTTAAGAATAAAATGGGCAACAGGGAATGGGCCTTGGAAGAAATAAAAATTATGGCCATACAACTAGGAAGCGTGTGGAAAGAAGACAAAACAGAAAATACTAGTGCTATAAAAAAGTCAAGAAACGGGAAAAAACACCTAAATAGAATATATGATTCAAAGTGCAATACTAGATCTCAGATTAAAACTAACCATAATGTTTAAATTCTTTTACTGGAATGTTAGGGGTATTGCAAACCCTTCCACAATAAAAAGAATTAAAAAAATGATAAAATTATATAATTCTTCTCTTATAATGCTTGCTGAACCTATGGTGAATAAGGTTCAAATAGATCATTACAAAGGAGTCCTGGGCTTTGAGAATGTATTTTCTAATAATAATAGTAAAATTTGTGTATTCTGGAAAAATAAATTTAATATAAATATATTGGAGGAAACGGATCAAATAATCAATTTTAGTCTAGATAATGCCCGAGATGAAGTAATCTCGGTAGTATATGCTAAATATACTAAAGAAGGTAGAAAGGAGCTTTGGAATAGTATGGCCAAAATATCAAGTTTGAACAAACCATGGATAATAGGAGGTGATTTTAACATAATAAGAAAGGCCAGTAAGAAAAAAAGGAGGTAATTCCCCCAGCACTAGTGCCATTTCACACTTTAATGAGGCAATATCAAAGGCCAGTTTGATGGAAGCTAACTTTTTAGGCCCACAATATACCTGGTGCAATAACAGGAAAAACAAAGGCACTATATGGGCAAGACTAGATAGAGTTTTATACAATGTGAAATGGTTAGAAAGTTATGGATCTACCATTGTGAGATATTTAAATAGAACATGCTCGGATCACAATCCATTGTTAATTACCTTAGAGCAGACCAAATTCTTGAGTAAACCTTTTAAATTTCAGAATGCTTGGTGCTTGCATCATACATTCATAAATATGGTTAAAGAGTCTTGGTCTCTGGAAGTCTCAGGTAATCCGGCACAAGTCTGGAATATGAAACTAAATAAATTAAAAAAACATCTAAAGATATGGAATAGAGATATATTTGGTAATATAAACAAAAATATAATAGAAGCACAAAAAAAGCTGAAAAATTAGAGATAGAACATGAAATATTTCAAGATAAAGAGAGTAGAGAAGCACTTAGTAAATCCCTAGCTGAACTAAAATTAAAACTCCTCATGGAGGAAATTTTTTGGAAACAAAAAGCTAAAATAAAATGGCTAAAAGAAGGAGATAAAAACACAATTTTTTCAAATAGCAGCTAAAATAAGAATACAAAAACAAAGAATAAAAGGTATAAAAAATAGTAATAATGCCTGGATAGATGATAACACAGAAATTAAAAAGCATTTTGATGAATACTTTGAAAATCAATTTATAGTGGATACATCCTTGAGAGGTGTTGAACTTATACATAAAATAGACTGTAATATTACCAGAGAAAAGAATGATGCCCTTATTAAATTCCCAGATGAAGAAGAGCTTAAAATGGTTGTTTTCAGCCTGGACCCGAATAGTGCCTCGGGCCCAGGCGGATGGAACAATGAGTTCTACCAAAAATGCTGGATTATCATAAAATCTGATCTTCTTAATGCCATTTATTGGATTTTTTTTTTTGATTAAAAATAAATTATTAAAATTATATTTGTCTCACTCATTATTTATTTTGTAATTAACATTTCTATAAAAAATAAACTAATAATTATTTAAAATGAATATTTAAAATTATAAAGAATACAAATTAAGATGAAATTTGTGATTTATTATAAATGTTATACTGGTTTATTATTTTGATTATTTAGGAGTTTTGTTGTTTAGGCATTTAACAATTTATATTTTTTGGCATTTTGTGGTTTATAGGTTTTATTTAAATAAAAAAAATAAAAATTTTTTTTTTAGATTTTTTCGGATTTTCAAAGGTTATAAACTTTGAAAATATTATAATTTTTAATGTTTTTTCAAGAGTGAATACAATATTTATTTATTATAATCATAATAATTATATATAATATAAATTCAATACAATCAATTTTATTGATAGATATTCTAATAAATTAAAAATCTATAATGATTTAGATTCATATTACTTAAAATATAATATGAAAAGCTAAAATGATTCAATAGCAAAGGAAAATGTATTACCTAATAATAATTATTTGTTTTGAATTTTTTTTTTCTTTTAAAAAGTTTATCTATATTTTTTTGGTGAAAAATAATTTATATAAATTATATCTATCTAACTCAAAATTTATTTAGTAATTAATATTTATATAAAAATAAACAAATAAATAATTAAAATGAATATTTTAAATTATATTGAAAACAATATTATTGAGAATTAATATTTATTATTTAGGGTATACTGGTTTAATTTAAATTAGATCTGTCTTACTAATAATTTAATTTGTAATTAATATTTCTATAAAAATAAAATGATAAATAATTAAAATAAAAATTAAAAATAATACTGAATACAAATTTAAATGATATTTATTATTTATTATTAATGTATACTAGTTTATTGATTTAAGTATTTATAGGTTTTTTTAGTTTAGGAGTTTAGTGTTTTATGTTTTTAGGCATTTAGTGGTTTATAGGTTTAATTTAAATAATAAAATAACAAAAAATAATTTTGCAATTTTTTATCATTTTTATAGGTTATAACCTTTGAAAATATAATAATATTTAAAATTTTTTGAAATGTGAATAATATCTTTAGTTATATTAATATTAATAATTATATATCATATAAATTCAATATAAATAATTTTATTGATAGATATATTAATAATGATCAAAAATTAAATTAAAAAAATATTAATAATAAGATAGAGATTAATTAATAAACTATTGATAGATATAATAGTTATCTTTTATTATATAGGTTATATAGGTTTAATACTTTCAGTATTTAGATGGGTTTTGGGGTTTAGAAATCTATAGATTTAAATGTTTAGGTATTTAGTGATTTATAATTTTTATTTAAATAATAAAATTATAAAAAAATTATTTTTGTGATTTTTTATCATTTTTTAAGGTTATAACCTTTGAAAATATAATATTTTTAAATTTTTTTTCAAAAGTAAAAATAATATTTAGTTATAATAATATTAATAATTATAAAACATTAAAATTCAATATAAGTAATTTTATTGATTGATATTATAATAATGATCAAAAAATATATTAATAAACTATTATTAATAAGATTGATAGTAATTAAAATATAATTTAAAAACCTATATTCAATGATTCAAAATCAAAGTAAAATATATTACATAATAATAATTTTTTGTTTTTAAATTTTTATTTATTTTTATAAGCTTATATTTTTTTTTGAATAAAAAATAAATTATTAAAATTATATTTGTATCACTCATTATTTATTTTTTAATTAATATTTCTATAAAAAATAAACTAATAAATAATTATTAAAATTAAAATGAATACAAATTAAAATGAGTTTTGTGATTTATTATATATGGAATACCAGTTTATTGGTTTGATTATTTAGGAGTTTTGTTGTTTAGGAGTTTTGCAATTTATGTTTTTAGGCATTTTGTGGTTTATAGGTTTTATTTAAATAATAAAAATAAAAAAATATTTTTTTAGATTTTTTCTGATTTTCAAAGGTTATAACCTTTGAAAATAAGATAATTTTTAAAATTTTTTGAAATGTGAATACCATGTATAATTATATTAATCTTACTGATTATATATCAAATAAATTCAATATAAACAATTTTAATGATAGATATTATAATAATGATCAAAAATTAAATTAATAAACTATTAATAAAAATATAAATTTTAATTAAAATATATTTACATGACGCAAAATGATTCAAAATCAAATCAGAATATATTACTAAATAATAATATTAAATTTTTAAATTTTTCCTTCTTTTTATAAGCTTATATTTTTTTTATTAAAAATCAATTATTTAAATAATGTTTGTCTAACTCGAAATTTATTTTATAATTAATTTTTGTAAAAAATTAAACTATAAATAATTAAATTAATTATTTAAAATTATTATAAATAGACATAAAAATTAGATTTATTATTAATTAAGTAGTATATAGATGTTAAAAGGTTTATGTATTTAGGGGTCTCGGGGTTTATGAGCTTACTGATTTAAGTAAGGAGGCATTATTGGTCTATAGGCATTATTGAAAAAATGAAATAAAGAAAATTTATTATTATTATTTTTTATCATATTTTTAAGGTTATAACCATTAAAAATATGATAATTTTTAAATTTATTCCAAGAGTGAATACAATATTTATTTATAATAATCATAATAATTATATATAATATAAATTCAATATAAACAATTTTATTGATAGATATTCTAATAATTCACAAAAAAAAAATTAAAAATCTTTAATGAATAAGATTCATATTACTTAAAATATAATTAGAAAACCTAAAATGATTCAAAATCAAAGGAAAATGTATTACTAAATAATAATTATTTGTTTTGATATTTTTTTTTATTTTAAAAAGTTTAACTATATTTTTTTGATGGAAAATAATTTATATAAATTATATCTATCTAACTCATAATTTATTTTGTAATTAATATTTATATAAAAATAAACAAATAACTAATTAAAATGAATATATTAAATTATATTAAAAACAATAATATTGAGATTTATTATTTATTATTTAGGTTATACTGGTTTAATTTAAATTAGATCTTTCTCACTGATAATTTCATTTTGTAATTAATATTTCTATAAAAATAAACTGATAAATAATTAAAATAAAAATTTAAAATTATATTGAATACATATTTAAAAGATTTTTATGATTTATTATTAATGTATACTAGTTTAATGGTTTTTATGATTTATTGAATACAAATTATATTGAATAAACTGATAA
Organism: Sapria himalayana; assembly: GCA_029783825.1. Lineage (NCBI taxonomy): Eukaryota > Viridiplantae > Streptophyta > Magnoliopsida > Malpighiales > Rafflesiaceae > Sapria > Sapria himalayana. The sequence goes on from JAREIK010016744.1 coordinate 21,214, forward strand.
GTATTTTAAGGTTTTGTCGTTTAGGAGTTTAGTGATTTATGTTTTTAGGTACTTAGTGGTTTATTATTTAAACAATAAAATAACAAAAAGAATTTGTAATTTTTTTTCATTTTCATAGGTTATAAACTTTGAAAATATAATAATATTTAAAATTTGTGAAATATGAATACTATTTTTAGTTATATTAATATTAGTAATTATATATCATATAAATTCAATATAAACAATTTTATTGATAGTTATATTAATAATGATCAAAAATTAAATAAATAAACTATTAATAATAAGATAGAGATTAATTAATAAACTTTTGATAGATATTATAATTATCCTTTATTATATAGGTTATATTGTTTTAATTCTTTAAGTATTTAGGGGCTTTTGGGGTTTAGGAGTCTATAGATTTAAATGTTTAGGTATTTAGTGATTTATAAATTTTTATTTAAATAAGAATATTATAAAAAAATTATTTTTGTGATTTTTTATCATTTTTGAAGGTAATAACCTTTGAAAATATAATAATTTTTAAATTTTTTTTCAAAAGTAAAAATAATATTTAGTCATAATAATCTTAATAATTATAAAATATTAAAATTCAATATAAATAATTTTATTGATAGATATTATAATTATGATCAAAATATAAATTAATAAACTATTATTAATAAGATTGAAAGTAATTAAAATATAATTTAAAAACATATATACTATGATTCAAAATCAAAGTAAAATATATTACTATATAATAATTTTTTGTTATTTAATTTTTACTTCTTTTTATAAGCTTATATTTTTTTTGAATAAAAAATAAATTATTAAAATTATATTTGTCTCACTCCTTATTTATTTTGTAATTAACATTTATATAAAAAATAATCTAATAAATAATTAAAATAAATAATTAAAATTATAATGAATTGAAATTTAAATGAGATTTGTGATTTATTATATATGGCATACCGGTTTATTGGTTTAATTATTTATAAGTTTTAGTGTTTAGTAGTTTAGCAATTTATATTTTTAGGCATATTGTGCTTTCTAGATTTTACTTAAATAATAAAATAAAAAAATTGTTTCTTAGAATTTTTTTGATTTTCAAAGATTATAACCTTTGAAAATATGATAATTTTTAAAATTTTTTGAAATGTGAAGACCATGTATAATTATATTAATCTTACTGATTATATATTGAATAAATTCCATATAAACAATTTTAATAATAGAAATTATAATAATGATCAAAAATTAAATTAATAAGCTATTTATAAAATTATAAATTTTTATCAAAATATATTTACATGATGCAAAATGATTCAAAATCAAATCAAAATATATCAATTAATAATATTATTTAATTTTTAAATATTTCCTTCTTTTTATAAGCTTATATTTTAAAAAAAATCAATTATTTAAATAATGTTTGTGTCACTCAAAATTTATTTTGTAATTAATTTTTGTAAAAAATTAAACTATAAATAATTAAATTGAATATTTAAAATTATTATAGATAGACAAAAAAATGAGATTTATTATTCATTAAGTAGTATAGAGATGTTAAAGGGTTTATGTATTCAGGCATTTCGGGGATTATGAGCTTACTGATTTAAGTAAGCAGGCATTTAAAGCTCTATAGTCTTTATTTAAAAAATGATATATTAAAAAATTTATATTTATTATTTTTTATCATATTTTGAAGGTTATAACCATTGAAAATATAATAATTTTTAAATTTTTTTCAAAAGTGAATACAATAATTATTTATTATAATCATGATAATTATATATAATAAAAATTCAATATAATCGATTTTATTGATAGATATTATAATAAATCTAAAAAAATAAATTAAAAATCTATAATGAATATGATTTATATTACTTAAAATATAATATGAAAACCTAAAATGATTCAAAAGCAAAGGAAAATGTATTACGAAATAATAATTATTTGATTTGAAAATTTTTTTTCTTTTAAAAAGTTTATCTATACTTTTTTGATTAAAAATAATTTATATAAATTATATCTATCTAACTCCTAATTTATTTTGTAATTAATATTTATATAAAAATAAACAAATAAATAATTAAAATGAATATTTTAAATTATAAAGAAAATAATAATATTGAGATTTATTATTAATTATTTAGGGTATACTGGTTTAATTTAAATTAGATCTGTCTCACTGATAATTTAATTGGTAATTAATATTTCTATAAAAATAAATTGATAAATAATTAAAATAAAAATTAAAAATTATACTTAATACAAATTTAAATGATATTTATTATTTATGATTAATGTATACTAGTTTAATGGTTTAAGTATTTAGAGGTTTTGTCGTTTAGGAGTTTAGTGATTTATGTTTTTAAGCATTTAGTGGATTATAGGTATTATTTAAATAATAAAATAACAAAAAAAATTTGCAATTTTTTATCATTTTCATAGGTTATAACCGTTGAAAATATAATAATATTTAAAATTTTTTGAAATGTGAATACAATCTCTAGTTATATTAATATTAATAAAAATATATCATTTAAATTCAATTTAAATCATTTTATTGATAGATATATTAATAATGATCAAAAATTAAATTAATAAACTATTAATAATAAGATAAAGATTAATTAATAAACTATTAATATATATTATAATTATCATTTATTATATAGGTTATATAGGTTTAATGCTTTAAGTATTTAGGGGGTTTTGGGGTTTAAAAGACTATAGATTTAAAAGTTTATGTATTTAGTGATTTATTATTTTTATTTAAATAATAAAAATATAAAAAATTATTTTTGAGATTTTTTTTCATTTTTGAAGGTTATAACCTTTGAAAATATAATAATTTAAAATTTTTTTTCAAAAGTAAAAATAATATTCAGTTATAATAATATTAATAATTATAAAACATTAAAATTCAATATAAGTAATTTTATTGATAGATATTAAAATAATGATCAAAAAATAAATTAATAAACTATTATTAATAAGATTGATAGTTATTAAAATATAATTTAAAAACCTATATACAATGATTCAAAATCAAAGTAAAATATATTACTAAATAATAATTTTTCGATTTTAAATTTTTAATTCTTTTTGTGAGCTTAATTTATTTTTGAAAAAAAATAAATTATTAAAATTATATTTGTCTCACTCATTATTTACTTTGTAATTAACTTTTCTATAAAAAATAAACTAATAAATAATTAAAATGAATATTTAAAATTATAATGAATACAAATTAAAATGAGATTTGTTATTTATTATATATGGAAAACCAGTTTATTGGTTTGATTATTTAGGAATTTTGTTGTTTAGGAGTTTAGCAATTTATGTTTTTAGGCCTTTTGTGGTCTATAGATATTACATAAATAATAAAAATAAAAAATTTTTTTTTAGAATTTTTTTGATTTTCAAAGGTTAACCTTTGAAAATATTATAATTTTAAAATTTTTTTTAAATGTGAATACCATGTATAATTATATTAATCTTACTGATTATATATTAAATAAATTCAATATAAATAATTTTAATGATAGATATTATAATAATGATCAAAAATTAAATTAATAAACTATTAATAAAAATATAAATTTTAATTAAACTATATTTACATGACGCAAAATGATTCAAAATCAAATCAAAATATATTACTAATTAATAATTTTTAATTTTTAAATTTTTCCTTCTTTTTATAAGCTTATATTTAAAAAAAAATCAATTATTTAAATAATGTTTGTCTCGCTCGAAATTTATTTTGTAATTAATTTTTATAAAAAATTAAACTATAAATAATTAAATTAAATATTTAAAATTATAATAAATAGTCTTAAAAATGAGATTTATTATTCATTAAGTAGTATATAGATATTAAAAGGTTTCTGTATTTAGGGGTTTCGTAGTTTATGAGCTTATTGATTTAAGTAAGCAGGCATTTATTGCTCTATAGGCTTTATTTAAAAAATGAAATAACAAAGATTTATTTTTATTATTTTTTCTCATATTTTCAAGGTTTATAACCTTTCAAAATATAATAATTTTTAATTTTTTTTCAATAGTGAATAGAATATTTATTTATAATAATCATAATAATTATATATAATATAATTATATATATAAATAATTTGATTGATAGATATTCTAATAATTCTCAAAAAATAAATTTAAAATTCTATAATGAATAAGATTCATATTACTTAAAATATAAAATCAAAACCTAAAATGATTCAAAAGCAAGGAAAATGTATTACTAAATAATAATTATTTGTTTTGAATTTTTTTTATTTTAACAAGTTTATCTATATTTTTTTGATGAAAATTAGTTTATATAAATTATATCTAACTAACTCATAATTTATTTTGTAATTAATATTTATATAAAAATGAACAAATAACTAATTAAAATGAATATTTTAAATTATAATGAATACAATAATATTGAGACTTATTATTTATTATTTAGGGTATACTGGTTTAATTTAAATTAGATCTGTTTAACTGATAATTTAATTTGTAATTAATATTTGTATAAAAATAAACCGATAAATAATTAAAATAAAAATTAAAAATTATACTGAATACAAATTTAAATGATATTTTTGATTTATTATTAATGTATACTAGTTTAATGGTTTAAGTATTTAGAGGTTTTGTCATTTAGGTGTTTAGTGATATATGTTTTGAAGCACTTAGTGGTTTATAGTTATTATTTAAACAATAAAATTACGAAAAAAATGTTGTAATTTCTTCTCATTTTCATAGGTTATAACCTTTGAAAATATTATAATATTTAAAATTTTTGAAATGTGAATAAAATCTTTAGTTATATTAATATTAATAATTATATATCATATAAATTCAATATAAACAATTTTATTGATAGATATATTAATAATGATCAAAAATTATATTAATAAAATATTAATAATAAGATAGAGATTAATTAATTAACATTTGATAGATATAATAGTTATATTTTATTATATAGGTTATATAGGTTTAATGCTTTCAGTATTTAAGAGGTTTTGGGGTTTAGGTGTCTATAGATTTAAATGTTTTGGTATTTAGTTGTATTTAAGTTTTATTTAAATAATAAATTTATAAAAAAAATATTTTTGTGATTTTTTATCATTTTTTAAGGTTATACCCTTTTAAAAAATATTAATTTTAAAATTTTTTTTAAAAGGTAAATATAATAATTCGTTATACTAATCTTAATAATTATAAACATTAAAATTCAATATAACTAATTTTATTTATAGATATTATAATAATGATCAAAAAATAAATTAATAAACTATTATTAATAAGATTGATAGTAATTTATTTATAGATATTATAATAATGATAAAATATAAAATTTGACTGAAGAGAACCCCAATATTTGTTTAATTTATGTCTCATTTTCATACCCATTTCAGACATCATTGTATCTCTATTATATTCACAAAGCTCAATTTTTTTTTTCAAAATTAAAATAATCTCACGAAAATAAACACTAGAGGTAGAATATTATGAGCAAGATAATTTACAAGTTACCTCATAAAAAGTTTCCAAGAAATGAGCCAAAATTTTGGCGTTTGTTCAGTCTCTCTCAGTTGGAACATTTGAACCAAACTCCTTCAAAAACCTTTTGTCTTTGTCATCCAACTTATCAAATTCTTTTTGATATTTTATATCAGTTTGTTGCCTCAAACTACTGCAATGCCATCTCTGACAATTAAGTTTAGGATATGAGCACAACATCTCATATGAAAATGCTCGCCTCTCAAAGGTACAACACTTTTCTTCACCAGCCTTTTTTTCAATTGTTCAACTACAACATCATTATTTGATGGATTGTCAACAGTAATGCTCATCAACTTTCTCAAACCTCATTCATTCATGCAAAACTCAGTAGCATTTCTAATATTAACTCTAGAATGACTTTTAATTACCCAAAAGATCAAAAGCCTTTTATGCATATTCCATTGAGAATCAAAGAAATGAACAGTCAAACAGATATAAGACAAATTTAGAATACTAGTCCAAGTGTCGGTAGTCAATGAAACTCTACAATAATGAGATGATATGCTATCAAATAATTTCTTCTTTTTTTTCACAAACAAAGAAAAATAATCCCTCAGTATAGAGTGCTGAGATGGAATTTTAAATTGAGGCACACTAACTTCACAAAACTCCTTAAACTCATCCCTCTCAACAAAACAAAAAGGCAATTCATCTTTTATGATCAGTTTCACCAAAGCCTCCCTAACTAGTTGTTGATCAAATTGCCAACAAGTTAATTTGTTATCCTCTGAACTAGTACCTTTAGTGAAACTCAACAAAGATTGTGACTTGTCTTTACCTTTTTGACCTTCTATTAATTCTTTTTTGTGTGGAAATTTACTACAAGTCTATCTCAGGTATTTCCATAAACCCGAAGTACCTTGATCACTTTTTGCCAATTATTCTTTCCTACACCATATACAAGCTGCCCTACCAGTTTCATTTCCCTCTAAATCAACTAATATCTTATAAGTTTCCCAAACAGCAGACTTATACTTTTTATGATCTTTAGGTTCAGATGAACCTTGACTTTCTTTTACAATTGGAATTGAAGAACCTTCCATAATAATAGGAGGGTTCGTGAAAGGATGATAATTGGATTTACAAGTACTTTGATCATTTGAGATGTGATCATCTTCAATTTATTGTATTTTTCTTTTACCGCTAGATTGTTCCATCTGCATTGCCATTATTTAATATGATATGTCAAGCATAAATACATATAAATATTTCAAACAAGAAAGCTCTACAAAACTGACTGTAACACATTCAGCCCACTCATTCGGCCCAACCACAACACCACAACCAATACTCAACAAAACTGACTGAGACACATAATAATAATAATTAATCACTCTATTCTCGTCAGAAAAATAAACCAAAAGGCTGGTGTCATCTGCGACACGGTGAAGGCAACCATAAGTGCGACGGACATGGGATGGACCTAACTGAACATGACTGGAACGGCGTGAGGTGGCCTGGAACTTGTCGGAACAGCAATAGGTGCGTCGGAATTGGATGGGCAGTTGCGGAATTGGTGGCATCTTAATGTTATATATATATATATTCCTGGTTCTAGTATCAGTTTTTTTGGACTGGACGGTTCTCGGGATGGATATTTCTTAAGATCCGGAACCATCCCAAAAGAAAAAATACATGACAGAATGGAACGGGAAAAGTCAAAGTCAATGGATTTTTATCAGTCCAAATTCTTTCGGGATAAGACTTCGGGTAGGGTCGCGAATCTCCGAGTCCCATGAGCAACACCACTAAATGCATATAAAGTTAAATCAGTAAACTCCTAAACCTTGTAATGCCTAATTACATAAACCATTAAACTGCTAAATACTACTTAATAATTAATAAATCAAAATTTTATTGCTATTTATTATATTTTTAAATATTCATTTTAATTATTTATTAGTGTATTTATTTAGAAACATTTATTACAAAATAAATAATGAGTGTGACAAATATAATTTAAATTATATATTATTTATCTAATAAAAATATATGCTTATTAAAGAAGTATAAATTTAAAAATTAAAAATTATTATCAAGTAATATAAGTTACTTTAATTTTGAATCAATTTAAGTTTAGTAAATATTTTTTAATTAATATCTATCTTAATATTAATAGTTTATAAATTTAATTTTTGATCATTATTATAATATCTATCAATAAAATTATTTATATTAAATTTATATGATATATAATAATTAATATTTTTATAACAAAATATTGTATATAAAATTTCAAAAAATTTAAAATATTATTATATTTTCAAATGTTATAACCTATGAAAATGATAAAAAATTATAGAAATTTTTTCTGTTATTTTATTTTTTTAAATAAAACTATAAACCACTAAAAGCCTAAAAACATAAATCGCTAAACTCCTAACAGCAAAACCTCTAAATACTTAAATCATTAAACTGGTATACATTAATAATAAATCATAAATCACATTTTAATTTTTATTCAGTATAATTTAAAATTTTTATTTTAATTATTTATCAATTTATTTTATAGAAATATAAATTACAAAATAAATTATTAGTGAGACAAATCTAATTTAAATTAAACCTGTATCACATAATAATATATAATAAATCTCATTTTTTTATTATAATTTTAAATATTCATTTTAATTATTTATTTGTTTATTTATATTTAAATATTAATTACAAAATAAATTAAGTTAGACAAATATAATTTATATAAATTATTTTTCATAAAAAATTATTGATAAACTTTTTAAAAGACAAAAATTTCAAAACAAAAAATTGTTATATAGTAATATATTTTGCTTTTCTTCTGAATCATTTTAGGTTTTGTAATTATATTTTAATTGATATTTATCTTCTTAATAATAGTTTATTAATTTATTTTTTGATCATTATTAGAATATTTATCAATAAAATTATTTATATTGAATTTGTATGATATATAAATATAATGATTATTATAACTAAATATTGTATTCACATATAAATAAAATTAAAAATTATTATATTTTCAAAGGTTATAACCTTTGAAAATATCAAAATAAATAAAAATAATATTTTTATTATTTTATTTTTTTAATAAAACCTATAAACCACTAAATGCATACACAATTATATCAGTATACTCCTAAACCTCATAATGTCTAAATACATAAACCATTAAACCGCTATATACTAATTAATAATTAATAAATCTAATTTTTATTTCTATTTATTATAATTTTAAAGATTCATTTTAATTATTTATTAGTTTATTTTTATAGAAATATTTATTACAAATTAAATTATGAGAGCGACATATATATTTTAATTAATTTATTTTTAATCAAAAAATATATATGCCTATAAAATAAGTAAAAATTTAAAAATTAAAAAATTTTATCCAATAATATTTGTTACTTTAATTTTGAATAAATTTGGGTTTTGTAAATATTTTTTAATTAATATCTATCTTATTATTAATAGTTTATTAATTTAATTTATGATCATTATTATAATATATATCAATAAAATTGTTTATATTGAATTTATATGATATATAATTATTAAAGTTATTATAACTAAATATTGTATTCACATTTCAAAATATTTTAAATATTATTATTTTTTCAAAGGTTATAACCTATGAAAATGACAAAAAATTATATATTTTTTTTTGTTATTTTATTTTTTAAATAAAACCTATAAACAACTAAATCCCTAAAAATATGAATCGCTAAACACATATACGACAAAACCTATAGATACTTAAACTATTAAATTGGTATACATTAATAATAAATCATAAATCATATTATAATTTTTATTCAGTATAATTTAAAATTTTTATTTTAATTATTTATCAGTTTATTTTGATAGAAATATTAATTACAAAATAAATTATTAGTGAGACAAAAATAATTTAAATTAAACCGGTATACTCTAAATAATAAATAATAAATCTCATTTTTTTCATTATAATTTTAAATATTCATTTTAATTATTTATTTGATTATTTTTATATAAATATTAATTCAAAAATAAATTATGAGTTAGAGAAATATAATTTATGTAAATTATTTTTAATCAAAAAAAATATATAAATTTTTTAAAATAAAAAAAAATTACAAAACAAAAAATTATTATATAGTAATATATTTTGGGTTGTTATGAATCATTTTATGTTTAGTAATTATATTTTAATTGATATCTATCTTATTAAGAATAGATTATTAATTTATATTTTGATCATATTAGAATATTAATCACTAAAATTGTTTATATTGAATTTATATGATATATAAATATAATGATTATTATAACTAAATATTGAATTCACTTTTTAAAAAAATTTAAAAATTATTATATTTTCAAAGGTTACTTTGAAAATATCAAAAAATAATAAAAATAAATTTTTTGTTTTTTTATTTTTTAAATAAAACCTATAAACCACTAAATGCATACACAATTAAATCAGTTTACTCCTAAACCCCATAATACCTAAATACATAAACCATTAAACCATATATAATACATAATAATTAATAAATCTAATTTTTATTTCTATTTATTATATTTTTAAATATTCTTTTAATTATTTATTATTTTATTTTTATAGAAATATTTATTACAAAATAAATTATGAGTAAGACAAATATAATTTAAATTATTTATTTTTAATCAAAAAATATATATACGCTTATAAAATAAGTAAAATTTAAAAATTAAAAATTATTATTCAGTAATATATTTTACTTTAATCTTGAATCAATTTGGGTTTTTTAAATATTTTTTAATAAACATCTATCTTATTATTAATAGTTTATTAATTTGATTTTTGATCATTATTATAATAACTATCAATAAAATTGTTTATATTGAATTTATATGATGATTGATTATTAATAATATTATAACTAAATAATGTTTTCACATTTCATAAAATTTAAAATCTAAAAACCATTAAACTGGTATACATTAATAATAATCATAAATCTCATTTTAATTTTTATCCAGTATAATTTTAAATTTTTATTTTAATGATTTATCAGTTTATTTATATAAAAATATTAATTACAAAATAAATTATTAGTGAGACAGATATAATTTAAATAATTTATATTTCATCAAAAAAAATATAAGCTTATAAAAATACGCACAATTTTAAAAACAAAAATTTATTATTTAGTAGAATATTTTATTTTGATTTTGTATCATTTTAGTTTTGGCATTTATATTTTAATTTATATAATTCTTTTTAATAATAGTTTATTAATAATTTATTGATCATTATTATAACTAATAATAAAATTATTTATATTGAATCTACATTATATATAATTATTAAGATTATTATAACTAAATATTATATTACATTTAAAAAAAATTAAAAATTATTATATTTCCAAAGGTTATAACCTTCAAAAATTAAAAAAAAATTAAATTTTTTGTTTTTTCATTCTTTAAATAAAAACTATAAATCACTTAAGGCATAAACACTTAAATCACTAAACCCCAAAAGTCCTAAATACCTAAACCATTAAAACTGTATATACGGAATAATAAATAATAAATCTTACTTTTATTTGTATTCATTATAATTTTAAATATTCATTTTAATTATTTTTTAGTTTATTTTTATAGAATTATAAATTACAAAATATATAATGAGGAAGACAAATATAATTTATATAATATGCTTTTAAGAACAAAAAATATAAACTTATAAAAAGAAGCAAAACATCAAAAAGATTATTATTTAGTAATTTATTTTACTTTGATTTTGAATAAATTTAGGTTTTGTAAATATATTTTAAATAATATCTATCTTATTTATTATAGTTTATTAATTTATTTTTAGATCATTAATATAATATCTATTAATATATTTGTTTATATTGAATTTATATGATATATAATTTTTAATATTATCATAAATAAATATAGTATTCACATTTAAAAAAAATTTAAAAATTGTTATATTTTCAAAGGTTATAACATTAAAAAATGAGAAAAAAAATCAAAAAATAAATTTTTTGTTATATCAATGTTTAAATAAAACTTATAAACCATTAAATACGTAAACACATAAATCTCTAAACTCCTAAACCCCGAAGCCTCTAAATACTTAAACATTTAAATTCATAAACCTTAGATATAATTTAAAAAATCATTTGAAATATTAATTTCAAAATAAATTATGAGTGAGACAAAAATAATTTAAATAATTTATTTTTTATCAAAATAATATATAATCTTATAAAATGAGGCAAAAACTAAAAAACAAAAATTTTTATTTAGTAATAAATTTTCTTTGATTTTTAATCATTTTAGTTTTAGTAATTAAATTTTAATTTATATATACCATATTAATAATAGTTTATTAATTTATTTTTTGATAATTGATATAATATCTATCAATAAAATTGTTTAAATTTAGTTTATATTATATATTGTTCTAATAATTATTATTACAAAATATTGTATTCACATTTTAAAACAATTTTAAATATTTATATTTTCAAAGGTTATAACCTTTGAAAATTTGAAAAAATATCAAAAATAATTTATTTGTTATTTCATTGTTTAAATAAAACCTATAAACAACTAAATGCCTAAATACATAAATGAATAACTTCTAAATCTCGAAAACCCGAAATAGATAATTTTTTTAATCAGATATGTCCTAAATAATAAATAATAAATCTCATTTTTATTTTTTCATTATAATTTTAAATATTCATTTTAATTATTTATTTGTTTATTTTTATATAAATATTAATTACAAAATAAATTATGAGTTAGACAATTATAATTTATAATTATTATTTTTCATTATAAAAATTTAAATAAACTTATTAAAAGAAAAAAAAATTAAAAACAAAAAATTATTATATGATAATATAATTTGCTTTGCTTTTGAAACATTATTGGTTTTGTAATTATATTTTAATTGATATCTATCTTATTAATAATAAATCATTAATTTATTTTTTGATCATTATTAGAATATTTATCAATAAAATCATTTATATTGAATTTATATGATATTTAAATATAATGATTATTATATTTTCAAAGGTTATAACCTTTGAAAATGTGAAAAAATAAAAAAAAATAATTTTTTTGATATTTCATTGTTTAAATAGAACCAACCTATAAACCACTAAATGCCTAAACACATAATTCAATAACTCCCAAATCTCTAAAACCCTAAATAATAAATATTAAATCTCAATATTATTGTTTTTATTATAATTTAAAATATTAATTTTAATTATTTATTTGTTTATTTTTATATAAATATTAATTGCAAAATAAATTATGAGTTAGACAAATATAATTTATATAAATTATTTTGCATTAAAATGAAAAATAATTTATTTTAACAGAAAAAAAAAATTCAAAACAACAAATTATTATATAGTAATATGTTTTGCTTTTTTCTGAATCATTTTTATATAGTAATAGATTTTTTATCTAAATATTATTATTTAGTAATATATTTTGATTTGATTTTGAATCATTGTGTTATGTAAATATATTTTAATTATTATTTATATTATTAATAATAGTTTATTAATATAATTTTGATCATTATTATAATATCTATCATTAAAATTGTTTATATTGAATTTTTATTATATATAATTAGTAAGATTAATATAATAATAAATAGTATTCACATTTCAAAAAAATTTAAAAATTATTTTATTTTTAAAGGTTATAACCTTTGAAAATCATAAAAAATCAAAAAAAAATTTATTTTTTTTATATAAATAAAACCTATGAACTACTAAATGCCTAAAAACATAAATTGATAAACTCCTAAATGACAAAAGTCCTAAATAATCAAACCATTAAACCGGTATACCGCATATAATAAATCATAAATCTCATTTTAATTTGTATTCAATATAATTTTAAATATTCATTTTAATTATTTATTAGTTTATTTTTTATATAAATTTTAATTACAAAATAAATAATGAGTTAGACAAATATACTTTTAATAATTTATTTTTAATCAAAAAAAATATAAGCTTATAAAAAGAAGTAAAATTTTAAAAACAAAAAAGTATTATTTAGTTATATATTTTACTTTGATTTTGAATCATTATATATAGGTTATGCATTATATTTTAATTGCTATCAATCTTATTAATAAAAGTTTATTAATTTATTATTTAATCAATTTTATAAAATCTAACAATAAAATTACTTATATTGAATTTAAATGTCTTATAATTTTTAAGATTATTATAACTAAATATTATATTTACATTTGAAAAAAATTTAAAAATTATTATATTTTCAACGGTTATAACCTTCAAAAATGATAAAAAATAAAAAAAAATAATTATTTATTTTATTATTTAAATAAAACTTATAAACCACTAAATGCCTAAACATTTAAATCTCTAGGCTCCTAAACCCCAAAACCCCCTAAATACTTAAACCATTAAACCTATATAACCTAAATAATAAATAATAAATAATAAATATTATTTTTATTTGTATTCATTATAATTTTAAATATTCATTTTAATTATTTTTTAGTTTATTTTTATAGATATATTAATTACAAATAAATATTGAGTGAAACAGATATAATTTAAATAAATAATTTTTATGAAAAAAAAATAAGTTCATAAAAATAAACAAAATTTTAAAAATTTAAAATTTTGTTTAGTAATATAATTTATTTTGATTTTGAATTATATTGGGTTCTGCAAATATATTTTAATTAATATCTATCTTATTAATAATAGTTTATTAATTTATTTTTGATCATTTTAATAATATATATTAATACATTTTTTTATATTGAATCTACCACAAAAATAATTATTAAGATTATTATAACTAAGTATTGTATTCATATTTTAGAACTATTAAGAAATTATTATATTTTCAAAGGTTATAACCTTTGAAAATCACGAAATTTCATAAAAATAAATTTTTTGTTATTTCATTGATTAAATAAAACCTATAAACATCTAAATGTGTAAACATATAAATCAATAAACTCATTAACCCCAAAACCATAATAAACTTAAACCATTAAATAGGTATACTCGAAATAATAAATCATAAATCTCATTTTTATTAGTATTCATTATAATTATATATATATTTTTTAATTATTTATTAGTTTATTTTTATAGAAATATAAATAAAAAAATAAATTATTAATGAGACAAATATAATTTAAATTTTTTATTTTTCATCAAAAAATATATAGGCTTATAAATGGATACAAAAATTTAAAAATTTAAAATTAATATTTCGTAAAATATTTCACTTTGATTTTGAATCATTTTAGGTTTTGAAAATATATTTTAAACAATATTTATCTTATTAATAATTGTTTATTACTTTTTTATGATCATTATTATAATAAATATCAATAAAATAGTTTATATTGAATTTATATGATATATAATTATTATGATTATTATAACTTAATATTATATTCGCTTTTCAAAAAAAATTATAAATTATTATATTTTCAAAGCTTATAACATTCAAAAATGAGAAAAAATAACAAAAATAAATTTTTTGTTATTTTATTTTTTATATAAAACCTATAAACCACTGAATGACTAAATTCTAAAATGACTAAACTCCTAAACCTCGAAGCCCATAAATACTTAAAACATTAAATTAGTATAGTCCAAATAATAAATCATAAATCTAATTTTTATTAGTATTCATTATAATTTTAAATATTCATTTTAATTAATTATCAGTTTATTTTTATACTAATATTAATTACAAAATAAATTATTATGCGACATATATAGTTTAAATAATTTATTTTTCTTTAAAAAATGCTGATAAAAAGAGGCAAATTTTTAAAAATAAATAATTATTATTTAGTGATATATCTTATTTTGATTTTGAATCATTTTAGATTTTACAATTATATTTTATTTTATATCATTCTTATAAATACTAGTTTATTAATTTATTTATTGATCATTATTATAATATATGTCAATTAAATTATTTATATTGAGTTTACATTATATATATTTATTAAGATTATTAAAACTAAATATTATATTCACATTTAAAAAAAATTAAAAATTATTATATTTTTGAAGGTTATAACCTTCAAAAATTAAAAAAAATCAAAAATTTTATTTTTTTTGTTTTTTCATTTCTTTAAATAAAAACTATAAATCACTAAAGGTCTAAACAATTAAATCACTAAACTTCTAATCTACAAAACACCTAAATACTTAAACCATTAAACCTGTATATCCTGAAATATAAATAATAAATCTCAATTTTATTTGTATTCATTATAATTTTAAATATTCATTTTATTTATATATTAGTTTATTATTATAGAATTATAAATTACAAAATAAATTATGAGTAAGACAAATATAATTTAAATAATTTATTTTTAATAACAAAAATATAAACTTATAAAAAAAACAAAACATTAAAAAAAATTATTATTTAGTAATATATTTTACTTTGATTTGAATAAATTTAGATTTTGCAAATACTTTTTAAATAATATCTATTTTATTAATAATAGTTTATTAATTTATTTTTTTATCATTATTATAATATCTAGTAATGTAATTATTTATATTGTATTTAAATGACTTAAATATATAAAGATTATTATAAATAAATATTATATTTACATTTAAAAAAAGTTTATAAATTATTATATTTTCAAAGGATAACCTTCAAAAATTAGAAAAAATAAAAAAAATAAATTTTTTGTTATATCATTGTTTAAATAAAACTTATAAACCAATAAATCCCTAAACACTTAAATCTCTAAACTTTTTAACACAAAAGCCCCTAAATAGTTAAACCTTTAAACTCGTAAACCTTACTTATAAGTTAAATAATTTATTAAAATATTAATTACAAAATAAATTATGAATGATACAAATCTAATTTAAATAATTTAATTTTCATCAAAAAATATATATAAGATTATAAAAAGAAGCAAAAACTAAAAAAAAATTTTATTTAGTAAAAAATTTTACTTTGATTTTGAATAATTTTAGGTTTTGTAATTATATTTTAATTTATATCTATCATATTAATAATAACATATTAATTTATTTTTTGATAATTGATTTAATATATATCAATAAAATTCATTATATTTTGTTTAGATTATATATAATTATAATGATTATTATTACAAAATATTATATGTAGATTTTTAAAAAATTTTAAAATTATTATATTTTAAAATGTTATAACCTTTGAAATTGTGAGAAAATATCAAAAATATTTTTTTTGTTATTTCATTATTTAAATAAAACCTATAAACCACTAAATGCCTTGACACTTAAATCAAGAACTCATAAAACTCTAAATCCCTAAAAAGATAATTTTTTTAAACTAGTTTACCCTAAATAATAAATAATAAATCTCAATATTATTTTTTTAATTATAATTTAAAATATTCATTTTAATTATTTATTCGTTTATTTTTATAAAATATTAATAACAATATAAATTATGAGCTAGACAAAAATTTATTTAAATTATTTTTCATCAAAAAATATAGATAAACTTATAAAAAGAAGAAAAAATTTTTAAATAAAATTTATCATATAGTAATATATTTTGCTTTCTTTCTGAATCATTTTATGTTTTTAAATTATATTTTAATTGATATTTATCTTATTAATAATAGATTATTAATTTATTTTTGATCATTATTCGTATATTTATGAATAAAATTTTTTATATTGAATTTATATGAAATATAAATATAATGATTATTATAACTAAATATTGAATTCACTTTTGAAAAAAATTTAAAAATTATTATATTTTCAAAGGTTATAACATTTGAAAATATCAAAAAATAATAAAAATAAATTTTTTGTTTATTTATTTTTTAAATAAAAGCTATAACCACTAAATGCATACACAGTTAAATCAGTAAACTACTAACATTGCTAATGCCTAAATACATAAACTAATTAAACCGCTATATACTATTTAATAATTAATAAATCTAATTTGTATTTCTATTTATTATAATTTTAAATATTCATTTTAATTATTTATTTGTTTATTTTTATAGAAATACTTATTAAAAAATAAAGTATGAGTGCGATAAATATAATTTAAATAATTTATTTTTAATCAATAAAAGTATTTATGCTTATAAAATAAGTAAAAATTTAAAAATTAAAAATTATTATTAAGTAATATATTATACTTTAATTTTGAATCAATTTGGGTTTTGTAAATATTTTTTAATTAATATATATCTTATTATTAATAGTTTATTAATTTAATTTTTGATCATTATTATAATATCTATCAATAAAATTATTTATATTGAATTTAGATGTTATATAATTATTAATATTATTATAACTAAATATTATATAGAGGTGTCAACCGGGCCGGGCCGGCCCGTCCCGGCACGGGGCACGGCACGGTTCGGCCGTGCCTGGGCCAGCCCGGCACGTTAAAAAATCGTGCCCGGCCCGTGCCGTGCCGGGGTTAGGCACGGGCCGTGCCATGCCGTGCCTGGCCCGAGCCGTGCCGTGCCTGACCCGGCACGGCTCGGCCCATGGCATGGCACGCCGGCACGGGTTCTTCCCGTGCCGGTTTCACGCGGCCATGCGTGGGCATGACCCGGCCCCTCCCGAAAAAAAATGACCGCGGGTCGGGTCTGATTTGATCCGACCCGCGGTCCCGACTCCCGACCCAATCCCAACGGGAAAAAAAAATTTTCAAATAGTTTTAATTTCAGCCGTTGGATTCGCCTCCAACTGCTAGGATGGCAGAATCCAATGGTCCTCGTGATTCTGCTCCCTAAATATTTATTAAAAATTCAATAAAATATAAAAAAATATCTTTTTTTATAAAAAATTAATATCTATAATCTATAAATTCTATCCCTCTCCCTATAACATTTATGTTTTTAAAAAACATATATCCTCTCAAAACTTTTTCTCTCTCACATAAACCATGCATCTCTCTCTCGGGCCTCGGGATTTTGCTTTCGGCTTGGATTTTCGTGAAACTCAACTTGAGTTTTGAACATTAGAGCTTGCTGTGGTGCACCGTGCACGTGACAGACCTTACTGCTTTTACCGGATAATTTATTTTACGCTTTTTTTTACTATCTCTCTCTATAGTTTCTCTCTCTAGAAAAAAAATTAGGAAAAAATAAAAATCATAAAAAATGACAAATACACCTGACATGTATTTAAATTTGGAAAATAAAAATATTACACAGAGGTCTGAGGCTGCTGAAACTTTGGTTTCTCCAGTCGTCTCAACCCAAAGTTCTAAAAAACAAAAAACTAGGATTTCTGTAGTTTGGACTCATTTTAAAATCATAACACAAAAAAATGTTAGGGGTGAGGAACAAGAAATGGCACAGTGCAAATATTGTATGGGACTATTAACATGCAAGAGTTCATTTGGGACTGGGCACCTTAAGAGACATGCCGAATTATGCACCAAAAAACATGGACCCTTAGATCCTAGGCAAACCCAACTTGGCACTACATTTTTTGAGACTGGATCGAGTTCAGTCACAAAGTTTACTCCCTTCATATACTCCAGCGAGTTGGGTAGAGACGGCATGGCCAGGCTCATCACATTGATGGGTCTTCCGATCAGATTTTCGGAAGATCCAAGGGTAGTGCGCATCATGCAGACTTATTTTCAGCATTCTTATTGTAGGATTCCTAGGTCCACATCTAGGAATGACATACTTAAGATATATAAGTTAGAAAAACAAAAAATAATTAAGGAATTTATGGCATATAGTGGAGTGGTGTCCCTGACATCCGATATATGGACAAGTCACGATGATTCTTCTTATGCATCTCTCACGAGTCACTATGTAGATTCTAACTGGACAATCAATAAAAAATTTTAGGATTCACTGAGATTCTTCATCCTCATGATGGCCCGGCCATTTTTGAGTGCATGATGAAAATCTTTAGGGAATATAAAATTCAAAATAAAATTTTTAGTGTCACATTCGATAACGCATCTAATAATGGAGTAGCGATCAATATGTCTGTTAGGAATATTAGAGACGCACCATTAGGAGAGATTTTTCATGTCAGATGCATGTGTCACGTGATTAACCTGATTGTTCAAGCGGGTATGAAGGTGTGTTCCCCCACGTTGGATAATATACGCAATGCACTAAAATATATTCGCACTCCTCGCAGACAACAAGAGTTTGGTAGTCTCTGTTTGTCTACGAATCTTAAGAAGAAGAAGTTCCAATCGGATGTGAGACATCGTTGGAATTACACCTACCTGATGTTGGAATCATGTGTTGGATACGAACACGTGATATCCGACTACGTCAATAGTAAGAGTGACGAACTTATTATTGACGAAACTGACTGGGCTTCAGGAATTTCATATATGAAATTCCTGAAGATATTTTATGACACGATGAACATGTGTTCGTCGGTTTATATGCCCACCACTTGCATTGCACTCCGGTGCATATGCAACATTAGTAGCATGTTTAGGAAGTATCAAGCTGACCCGACGCTTAGCCATATAAATCATTTCAAAGGTCTGTCCCGGAACAGCAACGAAAATCCAAACCCAATTAATTATCTCTTCAACAACTCCTCCCTTTTCTTCCTCCACTATAGAAGGACAACCTATGATGAAAACATGTTAATCATGAAGACATGAATTTCTAAGATGAAAGATTAATAATAAAACAAAATATTACCTTATAAAATTTAATACACCCATTCCAAATTTAGTTGGCAAACTATAGTTGGAAGAATATTTGGATCTTGAGACCCCTCTGAAAATTGTAATTGAACCAAATTTTTATTAAATTGAATGAATAAAATAATTAAAATTGAAATTAAAATTTACAAGATTTGTATACTAAATTTATCTAATGTTCTCCCCCCAGTGCTAAATGTAGATTCGTAGGCCATAGTAGATGCTTGGATAGCAAATACATCCCTTGCTACATTTGCCAAAGAAGGATACCTAACCTCATTTACCTTCCACCAGTTTAGAAGATCAAAATCAATTCTATTTTTTTTATGTTTTCCCTCCAAGTACCTATCCAACTTTTCCAAAGCTGCAACTTCTTGTTCTTTCTCCAATTCAACAAAAAAAATCATCAACATAAGTATCACTACCATCAAAGAAATCATCATTTTTCTTCAACATGATAGAAGAAAAATCATCTTCTTTTGATTCATCTTCATTTAAATCTTTATAATCATCCATCATCTCATTTAAAGCATTTATAACCTTTTTCACCAAATTTTTAGCTAATTCCTTTCCATAATGCTATGTGTACTTAACCTTGATATAGTTGAGCTTATATCTAGGATCCAACAATACTGCTACAAAAATCATAATATTTGTTGATTGAAGAGAACCCCAATATTTGTTGAATTTATCCCTCATTTTCATACCCATTTCATACACCATTGTATCTCTACTATTTTCACAAAGCTCATTTTTTTAAAAATTCGAATAATCTCAGAAAAATAAACACTAGAGGTAGAATATTATGAGCTAGAAAATTTACAAGTTACCTCATAAAAAGTTTCAAAAAACGAGCCAAAAATTTGTCATTTTTCAGTCTTTCTCAGTTTGAATGAACCAAACTCCTTCAAAAACCTTTTGTCTTTGTCCACCAACTTATCAAATTCTTTATGATATTTTATATCAGTTTGTTGCATCAAATAAGTTGAATTCCATCTTGTAAGACAATCTAATTGCAATGAAAATCAATAAGTCAATTTTGCTTCTTCAACACATAACTTAAAGATATCTAATCTTTTAGGACTGCTCCTCACAAATTTCATCACACCTCTAATTTTTTGAATAGCACCCTCAACTACTGCAATGCCATCTCCGACAATTAAGTTTAGGATATGAGCACAACATCTCATATGAAAATGCTCGCCCCTCAAAGGTACGACACTTTTCTTCACAAGCCTTTTTTTCAATTGTTCAACTACAACATCATTATTTGATGGATTGTCAATAGTAATGCACATCAACTTTCTCAAACCCCATTCATTCATGCAAAACTCAATATCATTTCAAATATTAACTCCAAAATGACTTTTAATTACACAAAAGTTCATAAGCCTTTTATGCATATTCCATTGAGAATCAATGAAATGAATAATCAAACATATATAAGACAAATTTTGAATGCTAGTCCAAGTGTCGGTAGTCAATGAAACTCTACAATAATGAGATGATATGCTATCAAATAATTTTTTTTCCTTCAAAGACACAGAAAAACAATCCCTCAACATAGAGTGCCGAGATGGAATTTTAAATTGAGGCACACTAACTTCACAAAACTCCTTAAACTCATCGCTCTCAACAAAACAAAAAGGCAATTCATCTTTTATGATCATTTTTACCAAAGCCTCCCTAACTAGTTATTGATCAAATTGCCAACAAGTTAATTTGTTATCCTCTAAACTAGGAATTGAAGAACCTGACTTTATTTACAATTGGAATAGAAGAACCGTCGTAACATAGGTTCGTGAAAGGATGATGATTGGATTACCAGTACTTTGATCATTTGAGATGTGATCATCTTCAATTTATTATATTTTTCATTTACCACTGGATTGTGCCATCTGCATTGCCATTAATTAATATGATATGTTAAGCATAAATACATATAAATATTTCAACAAGCAAGCTCTACAAAATTGACTATAACAATTGGGCCCACTCATTCGGCCCAACCACAACACCACAACCAATACTCAACAAAACTGACTGAGACACATAATAATAATAATAATAATTAATCACTCAATTCTCGTCAGAAAAACAAACCAAAAGGCTGGTGGCATCTGAGACACGGTGAAGGAAACCGAAAGTGTGACAGACATGGGCTGTACCTAACTGAACACGGCTGAATGGCATGAGGTGGCCGGGAACTCGTCGGAATAGCAATAGGTGCGTTGGAATTGGATGGGCAGTAGCAAAATTGGTGGCATCTTCATGTTATATATATATATATATATATTTCTGGTTCAAGTATAGGTTTTTTAGGACGGGATGGTTCTAGGGATGGATATTGCTTAAGATCCGAAACCATCCCAAAAGAAAAAATACGTGATAGAATGGGATGGGAAAAGTCAAAGTCAATGGATTTTCTCAGTCCAATTCTTTCGGGACAAGACTGCGGGTCCAGGTCACGAATCTCCGAATCCCGTGAGGATCCTACTAAATGCATATAAAGTAAATCATTAAACTCCTAATACCATAATCCCTAAATACATAAACCATTAAACTACTAAATACTGCTTAATAATTAATAAATCTATTTTTTATTGTTTTTATTATAATTTTCACCATATTCATTTAATTATTTATTTGTGTATTTATTTATAAATATTTATTACAAAATAAATTATGAGTTGGACAATATAATTTAAATAATATATTATTTATCTAATAAAATATACGCTTATAAAAGAAGTATAAATTTAAAAATTAAAAATTATTATCAAGTAATAGAAATTACTTTAATTTTGAATCAATTGTTTTGTAAATATTTTTTAATTAATATCTATCTTAATATTAATTTTTTAAAAATTTAATTTTTGATCATTATTATAATATCTATCAATAAAATTATTTATATTAAATTTATATGATATATAATTATTAATATTATTATAACAAAATATTGTATTAAAATTTCAAAAAATTTTAAATATTATTATATTTTAAAATTTATAACCTATGAAAATGATAAAAAACTATAGAAAATTTTTTTTGTTATTTTATATTTTTAAATAAAACCTATAAACAATTAAAAGCCTAAAACATAAATCGCTAAACTTTAATGATAAAACCTGTAAATACTTAAATCATTAAACTGGTATACATTAATAATAAATCATAAATCTCATTTTAATTTTTATTCAGTATAATTTTAAATTTTTATTTTAATTATTTATCATTTTATTTTATAGAAATAATAATTATAAAATAAATTATTAGTTAGACTGATCTAATTTAAATTAAATCAGTATCCCTAAATAATAAATAATAAATCTAATTTTTTTTCAATATTTTTTTAAATATTCATTTTAATTATTTATTTGTTTATTTATATAAAAATATTAAATACAAAATAAATTGAGTTAGACAAAAATAATTTATATAAATTATTTTTCATCAAAAAATTATTGATAAACTTTTTAAAAGAAAAAAAAAATTCAAAACAAAAAATTATTATATAGTAATATATTTTGCTTTTCTTCTGGATCATTTTAGGTTTTGTAATTATATTTTAATTGATATCTATCTTATTAATAATAGATTATTAATTTATTTTATGATCATTATTAGAATATTTATCAATAAAATTGTTTATATTGAATTTATATGATATATAAATATAATGATTATCATAACTAAATATTGTATTCACATTTAAAAAAAATTTAAAAATTATTATATTTTCAAAGGTTATAACCTTTGAAAATATCAAAAAATAATAAAAATAATTTTTTATTATTTTATTTTTTTAATAAAACCTATAAACCACTAAATGCATACACAGTTAAATCAGTAAACTCCTAAACCTCATAATGCCTAAATACATAAACCATTAAACCACTATATACTACTAAATAATTAATAAATCTAATTTTTATTTCTATTTATTATAATTTTAAATATTCATTTTAATTATTTGTTTAGTTTATATTATATATATATC